>VDFB02315636.1:0-51259 GCA_007258455.2 Sequoia sempervirens | reverse complement strand
TGTTTTTTGTATTTGCATCAGAATAGTAAATTGCACTATTAGTCTAGTTAGATCATTGCATTTCATTCCTAAATTCACCCTATATTTGGTCAAGGGTTGATTGACTCACCTTTTAGGTTGTAAGTCAATCACATACCTTATTCAAATCCATCAAACCCTCATTCGACCTTTGCATTCCTAATCCGTTCCATCTGAATCTCTAATGAACATTTGGGAAAGGTGTCAAACCCTAAGGTGAAAACCCAAAGGTTCCCCCCTTTTCCTATGTTTCACCACTATGTAGTACTTTTGTCTTCAAAAAGTATTATTGTTTGTCTTTTTTGATTTTTGTCCAATGGTTAAATTTGGGCATTATAGATAGTTTGTGAATGGATTGGTGATGTTCTAGAATATGAGGGATGTAGTCTTCGATCATTAAGACTAAGAATTTAGTAAGGAGGTTGTGTTTGGGCTCATCTAGCCTCTAAGTTCCTAAATCTCTCAATAAGTGTGATCATTAGAACCTAAGGAGTGGCAATGCTTTCACTTTGTTGATTTAAGTTGTATGTTTGGCCAACGTGGCTTCTATTAACATCTCATGTTGGGTTGAGGCTTGTTGCCAAGTTTAGATTGTGAGTTGCAATCAAGATTAATATTGGAAGCAATTTCACAATTGGGCTAATGCATCTTTGAGTCAGTTGACCTTTTCCATATACTCCTAACTCTATCACTATAAGTTGTAAACATGTACCACCCACTTTAGTGATGTACAAGTCTTGGAATGGGTCAATATGGGTGGGTAAAGACTTGCACATCACTAAAGTGGGTGTGGTTGAAGTGAGATGTTAAATGTTAAATGGTGTACTTTGATGGAGGTGTTAACATCCTCAACAACACTTCACCACATGGGAATACTGACTAGATAGGTAGGGTTGACACCCCCAAGTATTATGTCATCCCAATCCTCTATGATGGGAGTATTAGATCTTTGTTTTGTAGAGTCATCTCCACATTGTTTCTCTCAAAATCCAAACATATTCATGGGTTGTGGAGCATTGCAAAATAGAATGGAAGAAGAGAACATGGAGAAAATAAGTGAAGAGCAAAGAAGAAAGAGTCAATAGAAGATGAGAATTGCTTTTATGCCAACTTCACTAATTATGTTTGCATAGAAAAATAGCACACTTGACGTCTTAAATAATTGATGGGTTAAAATTTATTGTTGATATAGGTGATGTTGACATGGTCAGTTTGGTGAAGTTCATTAAGATGGATGTGGTTTTTAGGGGTTGAGAGGTAAACTCAAGGGAGGCTATATTCCTTCAACTTGGCTTGGTGAGCATTTGTAGGACATTTTCCCCTTTTGAGACAATCACTTGCTCATTTAGAGTGTTCAACTAACCAACAATGAAAAAGGAACTAGGGTGGAGGTGAAAATCAACCCTTGTAGTCTAGTGTCAATGTTTAGGTGAGACAATGGCATTACAATTTGTTTTGAGCAAGAAAGTTCAAGGGGTTTTACATGAATTTGCAAATGTTTACAAATGGGTTTGTTTTATTTTTCTTGAGTGTCTACTTTTGTTTAAAATGTTACGAGATGTTTCTAATGTCTTTAAGTTTTAAGTATTTTGCAATGTTTTATTTTGCTACAAGAAAACAATCAATATTATAAACAAATATTTAAATGCTAAAAATATGAGGAAAAGAGTCCTATCTAACTATAAGAAGTGAATGTTCAAAGTAATCTATTATAAGTTGTAGAAAATAACTAACTATACATTTCTTTTTCTTTTTCTTATAATAAAATATTGAAAGCATGCCATTTAATAGAAATAATTTCAGTGAAAGCTCTTTTATTTTGGGAGTGTAAGAAACTAAATTCATTTTCTTATAAATACAAAGACTAACTTCTTTCCTAAAGATAGATATATTTTCGTGTAAGAAACTAAATTGATATTTTTTAAGCTAACTTCTTTCCTATTGATAGATATGCACAAGACAATTAATTTATGGTCAATCTTTTTTTTTTTTTAAAGGTGCAATGCACCCATATTATTAGAGGTAAACGCTTTTGATCGGAGCTATGAACTGGGTACTAGAAACCACAAGAAACAACCAAACCCCCGAGCGCAATGGCCCAACGAAGGCACACGGCCTGCAAGCACTTTGGCCCAACGAGGGTTTGAACCCTAGTGGCCATCACTACAACCAAGCGACTTGACCACCGAACCACGCCCTTATCGACATTTATTGTCAATCTAACAATGAACATTTGCTTGAATATATTTTTTTTCTAGTGTTATGTTACAAGGTTTCATTGAGGAAATTCTCTCTAGACTTTTAGAAGAAAATGTCTCTCTACATTTCTAGAAATGTTTTTAGAAGAAAATTTTTTAAATAAATTTTGGAGAGTAAATCTAGAGGAATTGTCATGTGTCAAGATGATTTGTTTTATACGTACTAATGACCTTTGGTAGATTATTTTCACACCGTTGGTTTAGTTTTGGAAGTTTGTTGTAAATTTCTTGTATAGATCTTATTGCGAGGAAGAAGAGTATGGAGTTTGGATTATGAGTCAATCCAATCCAAGCCTCTTGATTCCTTCAAATTTTTAATGTTTATGGCAATTGTATTGGTTTTCAGATATAATAAAAAACAAAGCAACTAATTTGAGACTTAACAAAGAAATAATCAAATTAAATCTAATCTAATCAAACAAATGGACCTAAACTAGTTAAACATAAGAATCTAATTGAATTAAATTAATTAATTAAAACTATCTAAATAGAAGAATTCAATTTAAAGTGGTTGAATTTAATTGGTTAAATCGTTAGGTTTTCATTGTGGAGACCTTAATTCAATTACCTAAAGGCGTCCAATAGGGAAATCTACGTGCTGACCCTTCAACTTCCATAATTGATATCTAAGTTGAATCTAATATTAATATTTAAGTGACTCAGAAACTTCTCATGTTGATACCTAAGTTGCAAATCTAAGAATGATGTGTGTCTCTTAAGAATTTCCATGTGGATATCTAACTTGAAAGTTATTCATATCTAAGTTGGCTTGGCTGTTCCAATAGTTAGGGTTGGCCTAAAAATCCCAACTTAACCAATTGTTTTAAAAATACAAGAATTCTAAGCTAACCAAATAAACAAATATAATTATAAAATTAAACAAAGAAATTATAAAATCCACACATGGAGCTGAATGTTACAGATTGTGAAACAAGTTTGTGGTTGGCTTTCCTCACCACTAGATCTCCTCTATGTCTCCTTGCTTGTGAACAACTAATTGGAGTGCATCTCAAAGCCAAGGATAAACCCTTTGAAAAACTTGTGTTGAGAAGTACGATTGAGTGACTCATTGAATGCAATTGCAGAAAAATTTTGGCAATCAGGCTGCCTTCTAAAAGAATCCTTGCACATTTCAAATGAATTATTTTGGATATTCTGTAAAGAAACATAAAAAGTGTATCACGATTGGATGAAACGAGAGGAGAAATAAAAGAAAAAGTCACATTCTTGAGAAAGAATCGCACACACAACTGCCTGTAACACTTCTTTGAGGCAAATTTTACTTTCACCACCTACAATAAACAGCAAAAACATCAAGCAAAGAAAAACAAAATTTTGTACGAAAACATGAAAGCTATCAGATGTTGTCAAAGGAGTCTAGGGGATTGAGCATAGTAAAATTGTTATGGAGAGATAAACCATTGCATTTAATATTAGCATCTCATCTTAACCTTTGAAGATTCGTGCATAATTGGGCATGTCATATTGATTTGTATGTTTTTGGGCACTTACAAGCACATGCCCTACTCATCAAGAGGGGTCTCGAGGATTGGACATGTAAAATTGTCTTCGAGAGGTGAACCGTCATATTTTCATTTTAAAATGTCATCTTAACCTTTGAAGATTCATTTTATCATTGAACATGACAATGAATTGTATGTTTATGGGCACTTACAAAAACGTGCTCTACTTTTCACAATTGATGTTCATCATGTCCCCACATGAACAATAGGAGAGGAGGCATGCATTGCTACGTGTAAGCACCCATCTTTTCTTGAAAAATGTCAAAAGTTTAGTCTGTAGATTTTGTATGATTTCCAAATTCTTTGTATAGCATTTTATTTCATTGATATCCCATGCTTAAAATACGCTAATGAATATGTATTATGTGTTAGACAATTCTCAAGTGTATCTAATTGTGGTACTCACGTATACATATATAGTTTCACTTTTGTCTATGTCCATGTCCAGGCTTCAGCCCATAAGGACATTAATGTAATATTTCTTTATTAAGCATGGCTAATAAAGTCTCATAGTGAATAAAAAATACCAAAATCAACTATCCCAGAAAATTTCAATGAACATATTAGATACTGCGAAAGCTTCAAATCGTTAATCCATAACTTGCTCTTTCTTTGATTGAAGTTCGAATAAAGTCACAAAATCATCGACCAAGGTTGAGATCCCAACAGCAAACAACATTTCCCAATAAATTTTCAGTTTTGTGAAAGAAATTATTGAATACAGTAAAACGAAAATTCCAGAAATTTTAAACATTGAATAATCAACAAAGCGTCAAGATGAAAATTGCTCAACAAGAACCACACTTACCTCCCTCTCCATTTTAAAAGACACCAATGTACATATTTTGATTAGCAGATAAAAGCAGCAAAAAGTTCGAACTTATAGAAGGAAGGGCATACAATAAAAGGCCAATACATTGTTGCTAGTTCCTCGGTCCTTCCATAAAAAGACAGGAATGGTTGATAATATTTAGATTGCCAATGGTTTATTTTCTTTCAATAAACAAATTTATTGATGGAGGTTACTTCAATTATTCTCATTAACAAATTTGAATGAGATTTTCTATTAGATGAAGATCAATTCTTTCACGTATAGAGTAAACGTTGCTTATACGTATAAGGTTGGCAAACAAAGTTCAAACATCTCTGGTGCATAACTCAAGATTGAATTGACTGAATTTGTTCTTCAACCGAAAAATTCTAGAAACGTCTATTGCCAATTTTTAACATAAAATTCATGTACCCCAAAAGTTTTAAGAGACAACCTGCTAGACTCTTACCTTATAGCTTAATACAAAGTCTATCACATTTTCAAGTTGATTTTAGACCTTCAAATCCATAATGCTCTCCACATCATACACTTCATAAGAACAAATTTGTGATACAACAGTATCAAAGTCTTAAGCCACTATTGAACTGATATCTATCTATAGCAGATTGCCTTGAGACACCAGCATAAGAAGCCACAGATCCATAATTGGATCTAGTACTAGCAAAACTCAAGTTCTGTTGCTCCAGTTCAGAGCCATATATGTTGGATGATGGCATTGCAGATGCACCAGAACCATATACTGATGTATCACTGGAACGCATGTTACCTGGTCCTAAATTTAGCATATATTGATCATGGCCTCTTCTGCCATTCCAATTATTTGGATCAGATGACCAATTAGAAACATACATTGATGAACTAATGTTCAAATTATCACCGCCAAGAGTTGAGGTGTTTGATTCAGGGCCCCTCTCATAATTAGTTTTCAGCAGACTGCCTGAGGAGTTTGCTGCAGCACCAATATCATATGTGGATGATCCAAGTGAACTTTTATCCACACCACCAAATGTTGGTGTATAACTTTGAAGAACTCTACCATCATAATTAACTTGTGCTGATGAGACTGCACGAGCACCAGCTATTGCACTAGTTCCATAAAATGATGGTCCTACAGGGTTTATATTACTAAAACCAGATGCTGTGGGGTAGCTATCAGAACCTCTTCTCTCATTGGTTTGAGTCACAGTGGGTGATGGTGTCACAAAAGACCCCGTATGACCACTTCCATACATTGATGACCTCAGAGCACTTCTATTATCACCATGATAAGATGATAGGTAAAGATCGTCCCCATAAATCCCATGATTACTCTGAAATAAACCAGCTTTGTGAGGAAACTTTTCCTTGTCACCAGCAGTGCCATTCATTTCCCATTCTGAATCATATTTTACTCTCTGTGATAGCCTATATAGCCCTAAATCTGCTGGACCCTGAGACCCAAAAAATTCTGCATTGTCTCTGGGAGGCTCAGAAGAGTGTGACCTTTTAAGTCGTTCCTTTTCTATGGCATCACTTTTCTTGTCAGACTTAGCTTCAGCAGCTTTCTTCTCCTTCTCTAGTGTAGTTAGCATCATCATCTTCTCTGCTGTGGATGCAGCAGCTTTTTTCTCTGTTCTATCTACACCAGCATCCTTCCCTGCTTTATCTGCAGCAGCTTCCCTATTAACTTTATTTCTCCGATTCTTCAATTTGTGTTGTTCAACTTTACCCATTCTTATCTCTCTAACTTCTTGCAATCTCTGGAGTTTATTTTGCAAATCATCAAGCGGAAACATTTCTTCCAGTTTATATTCTTTAATAATATTGATGACTGTGATTATGGTAACAATCTCCCTATTTGTTGAATTAAGCTGCAAACAGAAACCCAAAAAAGCATTACATAAATACAACAATTTGCCATCTCACAGAATATAAGTATTAAGAAGTGATCTCTATTCAATCATTAAAACCAAAGATAGGCAAAACAAACCAGAGAAGATGCTGAGCCCGCTCCCTTCTTCACCATCTCCTTTACGGCTTTATCTGTATCTTCCAAATATGCTTTCAACAAATCTGTCAGCTTCACTTTATCCATTATGCCAAATGTATAGGCATATCTGATGGCTTCTATCCACTTGCCATTTTTTGAAAGCTTGTCCACAAAATCTGCATAAATACCAAACCTCTATCATTCACAAGAATGGACCTCATGTCTCCTGTAGATGAACTGCAACTTATGATTATTGTGTTTTACTTCCCTGACATAATCTTTAAAACGAAATGAGGAAATTAAAGAATTTTAGAAATGGTAACTGTGTGTTAAAATCCTAGATCAAAACCTTAATACCTGGTTGGCATCTAAGCACCCTGGTTTATATTATTTTTATGAATAGGCACCGCACTTGGAGTTCAGAAAGTCTCTTTTCTTTAAAATGCTTAGGGGAAACCTAATCACAAAGCTTTTGTAAAAGCCTGAAGTTTAGATACATTTTATGATCTGTAGCATAGTTAAAAAATTCACAGAGAACTCACAGAAGCATTGAGTTCTCATATATTAAAATGGCAATTGAGAAACCTTGCCATGGACTCATCACGAGGACAGCACAAATTTGGTATGCAATCTCACAATGACTACTTGCCAAGTCTGCGGGTCAGACCCACCCGGCATGGCAGAAACACAGGATGTGGCCTGAACAGAGGAAAAACACAGTTTTTTGGTCTTTAAAACCTCAATCCAACCTTCATTCTTCTCACAATACATCTGCAATCTTCCTTGTGCAATTTAAGAAGCAATTTTTCTGCAATTTTCATTTTTCTGTTTCTTTCCAAGCATTTCTAGAAATATTTTATATTTATAAAAGCTGTTTTTTTAGTTAGGGAGGGTTTATGGAATAAAAATGCTGTTCTTTTTGTCTCTTTATGGTTGCTTTATTTTCCTTTGTCTATTCTGATTTATCTTATATTTACACTCTCTTTTTAATATCTATTAAAATAATTTTGGTTCCACCCTTATCCTCGAACCGTGTGCCTCAAATTGTGTGCCCCCTTCCTTGTGTCTCCTCTCTCTCTTTTTAGCTTGCTTTGGTCTGCAACAATCATTTTCTTCTCCTCCAGCTCTCTTTCATCCTGATGATGGATCATGTAGTATGATTCGAAACGTTGATGTGAAAAACCAAAACACAATCAAATCCAGAAAATTTTAGCACTACTTGATGGATTGTGGAAACTTGATATCTTTAAATGCTGTTCCTTTGTTTAAAATTTAAACTCACATTAATGTCTATTCAACTCTAATATGAATTAAATCCTAGCATTGTTTCTATTTCTTAAAAATGCTGTTTTAATTTCCAAAACACTGCTTCTTTATTATTTAAATAATTTTTCTAGCCTTAAAATGCCAAAGTAAATTAATTTATTTTATTTTTCACTCTTCCTCTAATGCTAGGCTTTGTACTTTAGTGAACAAATGGCATTAGGAAGTGGAAGCCATCTTGTTGGAGGAAAGGATGCTGCTTGGAAGCATAGTGTACCATGACCAACCACAGGACTAACCACAGTAATTGTTATTTGCAACTACTGGGGCTGAAGATGAGTGTAGGCACCAATCACTTCAGTTACCACCTTGCATCCATTGCTAGCTGCAATGTGAAATTGTATATCAATGGTAAGACAGAGAGTAGACAAGAGATGAATGCAGCTCTTGCATTGATGGGATAAAAAAATGATGAAGACAAACACAACCATTACAGCAGTGATGAATCCTGACACAGCACAAGAAATAGAGGTAGAGATGACAAAGATTGTGAGCTCCATTCATATTCCACAGATTCATGGCACATCCCCTTCATCAAGTTCAAGCAATATCATGTCAAGATTGCAGCCTTCGCTTGAAGATATGTCTTGGAACAAAGACAAGCATGAGGAACAACCTTCCTTTCAGTGAGGCAAAAAACCCATATTGGAAGAATTTGGTCACAGCCTTGACAATTGTGAGAAAAAGGTACAGGGTGCCTACTCGAGATGACATAAGTAAGTTCTTCCTCAAAAAAGTAGTAGCAAATCCAAATACAAATGGAGAAAAGCAAAGGAGGCAGTGATGCACATATGGATGCACCATCTTATCAGATGGATGAACAAATGGAAGGAATCATACATTCATCAATTTTCCAACAGCTTCAAACGAAGAGATGGTGTTCTTCAAGTCTATAGATGGCTCAAACAAAATTAAAAATGCAAAGAATTTGAGTCTAATTTTGGAGGAGATTGTGTTAAAGGTGGAGATAGAAAATGTGCTGGCACTCCAACACTTTTTAAATCCCCTTGAGCTGCCCATTGTTTTGATCTTTTATTGAAGGATATACATGATCTTGATTGAGAAAAATCTACGGTACAGAGAAACATCAACAAATACATCTTCAATCACCCTTCAATACTTAATTAGGTGAGAGATTACACCCAAGGGAAAAACCATGCACAAGTGGATGCAGCATGATTTGTAGCTAACTTCCTCACCTTGCAAAGCATTTGTAGTATGGTAACATCTTTTAAGCGGATGTTTATAAACCAACAATGGGTGGATTCTTCTTATTCAAAAAAAGCTAGTTGAGAGAGAATTGCAAAGACAAATTTTGATAATGTATTTGTGAAAAGAGCTGCAAAGATTATCAAGATAGCTTCAAATTTTATTTTAAATTTTATACTTTAATTTTACTTTCTCTAAATTCTGATTACAAGTTATTGTTCAATTTTTTAAATTCAATTTTTCATTGCAACTTTAATTTGTTTGAAAGTGTTGGTCCTTTAGTCAGAGTTTTGTGCTTGGTAGATGGAGAATTGATGGCTTGCATTTATGAGGCCATAGACAATGCCAAGGAGGCCATCTGAAACTCTTACAAGGGAGATAGAACAAAATTTGAACCGATTTGGATCATTCATTGGAAGTGGAATAACCAACTCCACCAACCCATTCATGCAGTAGGGTATTACCTCAACTCCAATTTTTTCTTTTTGATGGATTTCAAATATGTTTATGGTAAGGTTATGGAAGGTCTCTCAACATACATTGGCATAATGTCACTTAAGGTTGAGGTTAGGGACCTAATTATTGACTAGTAGCAAATGTAGAAGCAGGCTAAGGGGAGGCTCTTTTTTTTCAATATTAGCAAATTCAAGGGAGACCCATCCAAACACCAAATAACAAAAAATTTAAGTATTCACTTCACTTCTTTTTATGTGTACAATTATTGCTTACTAATACTCATACATTTATGAATGTGTAAAGACCAGAACTAAAAGCATACAAAAGAACAAACCCAAAAATACTACAGCAATAAATATTTTTATATTTTATTCAAACACACACATACACCTTGAAATTCACTAATGTGATAAAACTTAAAAATCTAAATGTGCTAGCATTAACACACATACAAATCTGGCCTACCATGTCTATTGGAGATAGGGATGGGTGAAGGATTATGTGGAAGTAAATCTGGAAGTCCTACAATCTGTGCCTCTCTTACTCATCGTACTAATAGTCATAATTTCAAAGAAAACAACCTCTCCCAAAATTTTGTTGTCTATCTATGTCCTTGTCAATCTACTCTTGTTATCTATCAATGAAACTTTGTCAATGTATCAAAGACCTTCACTACCTACTAGTTTTCTTACACAAAGAAAAACCAAAATAAGATTTATCCTTTCTAGCACTTATACATTTCTCTTTATGTCTAAATTAAATCTTCAAATCGTCTAAACAAAAATCTATCTCCAGAAATGTAGATACTTCTTCAAGATAACTGCCAAAGGAAAATATTTTCCTCACTAGTGGTACAAAGTTGGCATCCACCAAAATTTACTACTAAAAAGTATAGCTATCCATGCACTCATCCGCAGTATTGTTGTCTCTTGTATATTGAGATAAGGCTCAATAACAATAACACTTAAACTCTTTCAACATACAACATCATCTTTCTTTTTCTACTTCATTTTCAATTATTTTTGCAACGTACTTTTGTATTGCCTCTTCAATATTTCGTTATAATTCCAATGTTTCCTCAAACTTTATTTCTTTAGCTTCAAACTTCAAATTGTCAATGTAGTTCATCTTCTTCTTATATCTTCAATCCCTCTTCTCTAATTAATTTTTGGCCTCCAATTTTAACTTGCTCATCTTCAATAACAATGGGGCTCAATGAGAAATGGGTATTCGATATTTGGATCCAAGCTCAGGTCAATGCCTTGTTGGATATATCAAATGAGGGATCAATGAGCTTCCCCAATCTACATTGTAGACCTTGGTTTGGGGTGGGTCTCCTTACATTCCTAATTTTGGTTTTTTACTTCAATGTAAAGAAGTTCATAAAAGAGATGTCTACTCGAAACTTAACACTCTTCACCTCACAATCAACATGGAGAACATCCAAGTCATCATCCTGCTAGTAATCCATATCCTCTTCTTGAGTCATGGCTTCTCTCTACAAGAAAGTGACTCTTAATAATCCAATACCAATGACTGACTTCAATAGGGCGTCTAGTTCACCATTGAAGATAAGGATTCCCTTTGTTCACCATTACCAAAGGCATAGTGGCATGGTTCGGTCCATGCATTTGCATTCTCCTAGTGGAGAGATCAATGAGCTCTTGTCCATCCTTCAAGGATCTTGTCATGTTGAATAATTCCAACTCTTTATCTTCGTGTGCCATCTCCTATTTCCTCCATTCTCTTAGTTGATATTTGGTCTCTCTATCCTCACTAACATGCAATAACTTTTTTCTTAAACCTCCCTCAAGTTGCCCAAGTCCTAGCTTTGCTACCACTATAAAGGCCCGAACTAAGAGCACACAAAATTAACAAAAACAAAAATACCACAGCAATTAATATTTTTATATTTTATTCAAAGCTCAAGCACACATACAACTTGAAATTCACTAGTCTGATACAACTTACAAATCTAAGCATGCTTAAAGATATCAAGTTTCCACAATCCCTTACTCAAAATGAAGAAAAAGAAGAGAATCAAGAGCATGCAAAAGAAAACCAAAGTGAAATCTTAGAATTTCAACTCCTTAATGAAGTTCTTTTTAGCTCTTCTTGGTCTGCAACTAATCATTTTTCTCTTTAGCTCTCTCTTATCTTGATGATGAATCACGGAGGATGATTCGAAACGTTGATGAAAAACACTAAGCATGCTTGTTTGATAAATATACAAATCAAAAACACTTATAAAGTTTCTAAGTCACTCTGAATTTTGATCTGCTCGTTGAAAGTTCCATCACCAAGACAATTTGATTTGCCACACTCAAAGGGTTCCCTCTCCAAACACTACCAACTATTGTGACAATATCACAAGCCTAAGTATGTAGTAGCTTTTTGTTTTCAAATTTTCAGAGTCAATTTCTCTTTTCCTTTATAATGTCCCTTCTGGAGGCGAGCAAGAAAAATAAAGAGAAAAAAATAATATGTCATTATTTTTTTACTTTGGCACTCAAGGAGGAGGTTAAATGATATTTATTGCGATGTTTCATCAAGCAAAATATTTTTATAATTTTCTTATGAGATCTACGATCTTTTGGTGCGTTTAAAAAATATTAAATTTCTGAATTTTAAAATTCAAATTAGCCTGCCAAATTGTAGTGGAAATAAAGTTTCATATAAGCATATGCAGGTATGCCTTTATCGGAGGCTTTCATCCCAAGCGTAATCTATCTCTTTGCTTCTTTGTCTGCACTTTAAAGCAATTATTCCAAGGACGAAAAACGCTTTGAGAATATTGAGGAGTTGGACGAAAACCTTAGCTCTTCAACTTTATGCATTCGCCAGGGAGTTCACTTGTGCTCAATGAGGTTTTATGCTGATATTCATGCCTGACAGCGCCATCAACAGCTGTAATTGAGATACGCAAATTTCTGGCGACGACTCCAGGGTTTTTCGGTGGATGGAAGGTGCCCAAGTTTCAAAAGAGGATCAGGTCGAGGCCACTGCGGTACGGAATTGTGTTTCGGTACGATTTTAAGGGTTGCAAACCCTACAGTCAGACCAGCAGGCCAGCGCACCCTTGTGGTAGGGTTTTGGAGTCATTCATCATCATATATTTGCATTTTACTTGCATTTGTGTGAGCTGGTGCAATTTCGCCCAGCTAAGGTTAGGATAGAGCATCATTTTCATTGCATCTTTGGAGTTTTTTCATATCAGCAAGCTATTGTATGTTGTTGGGCATGTTTGGAGCCCATTTCATAGTGTTATTACATCCATAAGTAGGTCTGATTTTGTAGCAGCAAACTGAACATTCAGATTATCAGAATTTGGCATGTTTTTGGTGGATGTTTTGATGATTCATTGTGCTGGCTACATACTTGTTCATGGTTAAACAAATCTGCTATGATTTTTTTTTGTCATTGGGAAGATTAAATGCTGCTGCTAATGCATGTTTAAACTCAGAAATTTATATCAGCAAATTAGGGTTTGGGCAGAAATTAGGGCATAAATCTGTGTTGCAAAAATTAAAAAATAGCATATATTTCAGTTGGGATATTTCAGAGGTATCAGAGCAAGGATTCTGCCAGCTTGTAGAGAAATTAGTGTCAATGTGAATCATGGGAATGAGAGAGAAGGACAATGAAATTGCGGCCTCCAAAATTGCTAGATGGTATGGAAGGTATCAAAAATATAGGGATCTTCTAACATTCCAAGAATATTTAAGATCAACAGGAAAAACTATACACGTGAATGAGGATATTATCAGAATCTTTGATGAGTACTTAGGTGAACCCAAAGCTATCAAGGATACAGAGTCTTTTGACAGGTACTACATAAGAAAAAGAGAGGAAGAAGAGTCGATATTGTGTGTTGAAAATGTGCCAATAGTTGCAAATGATGGCCAAGGAACATCCACTCACTTTCAGGTGTGGAAGTAATCAAACCCTATGATGATAATCTGCAATGTTTGGAAAAGTTTGATGATTTACAAGATAAGGGTTATGCTATTGTGAAGAGTGGTAAATTATCAGTTATTGATCAGCCTATAGGTGAATAAGGTTCTAGAACAGCCATTGAAGAAAAGCATGTTGAAATTGTCCAAGTGATAAAAGAAGAATTGTTTCCTTGTAATTAGCCACATGAAGATATGGGTATTACTAATGATCCATCTCTTGAGAAGAGCATTACTACATTATCTCCACATCATAGTGGCAAGGAATGCGATGAGCAAAATGACTTGGGTACATTGTGTTGAACAGTCCGGATAACTGAAGGGGAGGGGGGAGTGGGCAGAGGGGCGAATCAGTTATTATAAAACAATTTTCTTGACTTTAATTAATCTGGAACAAGCTTAACTCAATCAGATAATAATCTAACAAATATGAACATGAAAGCACATAACAACACCAGAATTTGTGTGGCAACCCAAGAAGGGCAAAACCACAGAGAATGCTAATTCTCAATTATAGAACACCAGTTAAGGTGATTTTTACAAGGGCTCACTGCCAAAATGCTCACTGCACATAAGGCTCACTACCCGATTAATACAAACTACAAAGCATAAAATAGTCTTACTAACAAAACATGAACTGATGAAGCTGCATCTACATATGCATGAAGTCAGTTCTAGTTAAGAGCACAATATTTGTTTGCAACAGATCCGATCAAGAATCTTCTGCCCACCTTCCTTGCACAACCTCTGCAATACAAATTACTTCTTCTTGACACTTGCCTTCAGCTTCCTTCTCTATTTCTTATCGCATAATCCTTTTCGCACTTTGTCTAATTCAGAGCACTATAATTTTGTCTTAAAAGCAAAAGAGATGTTCTTATATATATATATGCTCATAGAACAAATATCGCCTAGTAAAATACATAAATTTTGAAGAACAACTAGACATATTCAATATGGTTTGGCACATCAGCAAATTTTAATTCCAAAGAATATGTTTTTCCACATAAAGATCTCTTACCAATGCTACCAAGGACCTATAAATATTCATACATAAGATATACAACACAAAGAAGCAACTTTGAATTACATGAAATATATTCCGAAGCCAATGGGAATGCCACAAACAAGACCAAATCTTGATTATCATCAATTTTAGTACTAACCGGAGAAACATAATTAGATATACCAAAACTTGTAACATGCCACATGAATGTCCTGGAGAAGTAAAATACTCTGTATTGCTTTGAATTTATAGCTACTATCAAAATATTAGTTCATTATTTCTGTGATAACCTCTCACTTGGATGTCCTAAAAGAAGTATCAATATATCCAAAATCAGAGCAATATCCACACATGAATATCATAGCATCTTTCGGGATAGAATAGACTATTTCTATATACTCCAAAGCACACCTCTCAATCCTGTGTTTTGACATCAATGACAACAATGCTAAATCATCTCAACAACTTTCTCTCAACAATTCTCTTTGGTACTGATGGTAAAATAGCAAAAACTCGGTAACCAAGAAACAAACCTAAACTCAGTTAGCCCCTTTGTCAAGCGTAAACTAATTCTTTTGTTTTGTTTTTTTCATTTTTTCCCCTTTTTCCATCAAAGGTGCATGCCCAATAACACTTTTCAATTTTAAAATTTTCTTTGTACTTTCATTAAAGAATTTTCTTCCAATTTACTTGTATAAACCATTCTGGCACACATATTGTCCAGTAGAGCCAACAACTTAAAAGAAGATGACTAGTCCGGAGACAAGCACTATCGTTCACAATCCTCTACATCAAAAAGTATCCCAAAGAGATGATCCAACCAGACCTCAACAATTTCCTTGACCAACCAGAAAGTTCTGATCAAATCTTCCCTATGTCTCTAAATAGACAATAACTCAGCTTGCAACTCTCCAACTCTTATTCTTTGTTTTCCATCTTTATCTTTGAAGAAGTCAAAACACTTTCCAATATCATTCAATTCAGATTCAATAGCTTCAATTCTGCTTCTAAAATTATCAACAGCAATAGGTCACTAGAGACAATACCTATAGATGTCAGACATCTCCTTAATGCATTCTCTTGTCTCACCAATGTGTTTGGATAATTTTTGTTTGGCTTTGACACATCTTCTCTCAATCATAGCTTGGATCTTATGACCTTCAGATCCTTCCCGCAACAAGCTTTCTTCAACAACTTCTACCAAGTCATTCGGTAATGAGTCAGAAACAATGAAAACAGTAATACCCCTTTTGAGCAGATAATCAACAAAAGTATCTTCAATTCTAGGCCTATTGTCTAGAGAGCAGGCATACCACATTTCACCAATCTTTTCATATCACCCTCATCCAACACCAAACGAATTTTATCTAGATTGAAAAAGTCAGATCCAAGCAGAGACTCTTCTTCCTTCTTCTCTTCTAAGATAGTGATGACATCTTTTGTGTTAATTTTCGTCCTTTAAGGTTCCGCAGGGGAACCGCCAATGACAACCTCTAACTCCTTATCAGAGGAGGAACCCTCCTCAAACTAACTGATAGGCATAGCACTAGACACTATCATACTGGAGCACAGATCCATCTGTAAGGTTGGGAAATAAATTTTGCATGCACTTGCTTTATCTTCCATACATTCCAAATATTTGTAAACTTGCTTCCCGACAGGGATGCTGGACTTCCACTTAACATTCTCCTTTGACAATAGCAAACTCAGAAAGTAGAATACTAAACATATGAGCAGAGACCCAAACCGGAAGGGATAACTCTCAACCAAAGACATTTTGACATTCTCAATTAGGTTTTCCATTATTAGGCTACACAGGTCAAATTGTTTCTTTTCCTTCACCATCTTATGTGCAAGATACACAGCAATAGCCGAAGTAGAACCTTCACGATTTCGGAAATAGATTTTGTAAGTGATACCGTAAGCAACATACCTTACTACAGGATCGGCAATGGTATTTATCAGTAGAGCTCGGGGGTCTTTGTCGATACCGGTAAGTTCCTCCACGTCTCTATATTTCACTATTTTCTTCCCAAGGAGGTCACCAACTCTGCACAATCTAGTAATAGCTTCAATGGCTTCCTTAGTGATCAGATAGGGTTTGTCCAAAATGATGCTACCATCCTTGAATCAACTCAACAGGAACAAGATAGACTCTTTGTCGACAATCTAGGGGAATTCTCCCTATAGATTCATACCCAGGGCACTTACATTCTGCAATTCATTAGTCTTCAACCCTAGTTCCATTTCCTTCATCTTCCAATGATCAAATTCGTCCAACTCCACTCCCTTAAGTCTCAGCGGGATACTGCCACTAGATTCACTATTAACCAATACAAATTCCATCGACGTGCTTAGCTTCTTCAATCCTTTTATCGCTCAGCAAAACCTCTTCTTCTTTGCAAATTGGGAGTAACGATTTGAAACTCCACCTTTTATCTTTAATTGCTCGTGATGATTTCGCCGCCAAAGATGCACATCAATGACGCCAGCAACTGTACTTTGCTTTACAATCAGCTAAATTAAGCTTCATCATACATCACCAACCGCATCAAACTTAGTCATGTTGAAAACACATCAACATTACTTTGGAAAGGAAAAACTGTCAGGATATGCATTGCAAAACTCCCCCCCAAGCCAAGGCAGTTGGCTCATATTCTGGAAGAGCATGTACCGAGATTCGATGCCACGGAAGAGTTCCTCACACTTGTTTCCTTTTTCTTCCAAACCATGGTCATCTTCTTCTTAGATTCATTTGATTCTGCAACCTTCTTTTTATTTTCAAGCTTTTCCAGGGCAACATATTTGCATGTGTTAGCATAATTTCTAGGTTGACTGCACTTGTAACATCTTTGTCCTGACTTAACTGAGTGAACCCTAGATATACACTGATTAGCTTTGTGACCATAACCATGGCATAAATAGCAATAACCATGAAAGAGATTATTCATTCCACTTATTCTAGCCGGATTAGATAATTCACTTTTGCAATGACTTGCTTTGTGACTAAACTTGTGACAGTTAAAGCATTGAGTACTCAGTTCCTTCTTGCTTCAACACTCTACAACCTTATGTCCAAAATTTTTACATAGAAAACAATAGCCATTAAATACCTTTGAGCATTTGGTTCCCTGACTGGAGGTCTTTTTGTAGGTGTTCTAGAGTTCCTGACCTTGCTTGTTACAACAGATCTCACTTCAGCTTCAACTACTTTGTCTTTACCCTTAGTGTTCTAATTTGAGCTTTCACCTGAGAAGCCAAGTCCTCCCTTATCCTTGCGACATTTCTGTAGGGACAAGAGTTGATCCAGAATTATGCTACTTTCACATACTCTTGCTACTGATTTCAGCCTTCTTAACTCTTAATCTGACTTCTCATTTTCTTCTAATTTTTGTTTGAGATTTTCTTCAGTCTTTTTGCATTCATCCATTTTTTGCTTAATGGTATCTTTGAGATTTTCTTTAGTCTTCTTGCGTTCATCCAACCGTAGCTTTAAATCCACAATACATTCCTTTGAATCCTTTAATTCCTAGCTAGCTTCTCTATGTCTTGCTTTGAATTTCCGGATTTGCTCCCTTAGCTTTGAGATACAAGCATTTGCCTCCTTGAGGTTTTCTTTCAATTCTTCATTTTCAGATTTCGTGTTTTCCATATCATCTAACATTATCTTCAATTCTTCACCAAAGTAATAATCTCCTGCCATCTGTTCAAACTGCCAAGATCTCCCTCAAGTAGCTAAGTTGTATCTGCAAGGGACCAAGCTCTGATACTAATTGTTGAATAGTCTGGATAACTGAGAGGGGGGGTGAATCAGTTATTATAAAACAATTTTCTTGACTTTAATTAAGCCGGAACAAGTTTAACTCAATCAGATAACAATCTAACAGATATGAACATGAAAGCACATAACAACAAAAGAAATTACGTGGAAACCCAGGAAGGGAAAAACCACAAAGAATGTTAATTCTCAATTATAGAACACTGGTTAAGGTGACACTGTTAAGGTGATTTTTACAAGGGCTCACTGCCAAAATGCTCACTGCAGGTAAGGCTCACTGTTGGTGGGCTCACTACCCGATTAATACAAAACATAAAATAGTCTTACTGACAAAACATGAACTGATGAAGCTACATCTACATATGCGTGAACTCAATTCCGGTTAAGAGCACAATATTTGTCTGCAGCAGATCCGATCAAGAATCTTCTACCCACCTTCCTTGCACAACCTCTGCAATACAGATTACTTCTTCCTGTCACTTGCCTTCAGCTTCCTTCTCTATTTCTTAGCGCATAATCCTTCGCACGCTTTTATCTATTCGCACACACCATACTGCTTGTCTTGAACCAAAGAGATGTTCTATATATCTGTGTGTGTGTCTGTGTGTGTGCCCGTAGAACAAAATAAGTCGGCCTAGCAAAACATGTCAGCTTGAAGAACAACCTTCAAATATTCAATAAGGCTCGGCACGCTAGCATTGGACCCAAAGAATAGGTCGCACATAAAGATCTCCTTACCACGTTACCATGAGACCCATAAATAGGTCATACATAAGATAGCATAATTACCAAAAGATAGAGAACTTTGAATTACATGAAATATATTCCGGAGCGGATGGGAATGCCACAACTAAGACCAAATCTTGATTTCCATCAATTTCAATCCCAACCAAATAAACACAATTAGACATACCAAAACTTGTAACATGCTACATGAATGTCCGGATAGCAAGGATACCCGGAATAAGCTTTGAGCACAGCAGCCAATATCAAAAGATTAGTCTTCATTATTCTGCATTAACTATCTTCCATAGATGTCCCATAAAGAAATATTGCCATATCCGGATCAAGGATAACATCCATACTACGCAACATCATAGCACTCGATAGGATAGATCATTTATGTATATCATCCGGAGCACAACCTTCTGAATCCCAGGTTTTGACATCAATGACAACAATGCTAAATCATCTCAACAACTTCTCAACACATTGAATCATAGCCCTTTTGCATGGCATGATAGAGAAGTTCAATTTAGGATTGAGAAAGATGATGTGGAAGGATGTGTGGAAAAGAACATTATTTTCAAAGAGCTGGCTTGTTATGATGCAACTCTAGCTTCAAAACAGAAATTAGACGAAGATGTCAAATCAGAAAAACAGTCATCTATGGCTGTCACACCTATGAGGTGGTTTTCACATGAAAATGCAGATTTCAGTTATGAGATGGATGATACAACTTTTGGAAATGAGGGTATGCATGAAAGAATGTTCATGGGACAAAGCTACATACGAAGCATGTCATTCCCTAGTAAGTTGGATGGTCCTTGTTTCATGCACATGATCACATTTGATGACTACCTATTGGAGTTGTATGAGAAACATTTTGTTGAAGAGCCGATCATAAAGACTAAGGGATGGCCTAGTAAGAAGATCCTACAGTTTGATTATGTATGGTTTGTCATGGATATTACACCTTGGAGTTAGTCTGAAACTATGGGACTCACATACAAGGATGAACCAATGATGTTGAGAGCTAGTGATAAGAATGCAACACCTAAAGAATATGAAGTTACTCTCACATGCATTCAGCAGGATGAGGATTCACTTCTTACATCAATCAATAAGGAGTACATGTGTCTTCATAATGACCACAAGAAAGAAGGGCATGTTATCACAGGACGTGCCAAATCAGTGATGATTGATCAGATTTATGAAGGTGATGCTGAAGACAAATAAAAAATGCTGCATGGAGATTTTGGGTCTCATAAGTCACATCACTTGGAAGGGAAATTGAAGGTGAATGATAGTCAAATTGTGGCAGCCCTAACTCACTTTGATGATATTCATAAGATGATGGTAGATTTATGTTGGAAGGCACTAAGTGAACATGAAGATTTAGCTTGTAGCCAAGGGACAGAAATTATGGCACATGACACACTTGATTCTCCATTGAAGACATCTCTTGGACCAGCACTTGACAATGGACGATTAACAAAGGATTAAAAATTGTTTTGAGTCCCTTGAAGGCACTACAAAGAGGTATGATGAAGGTTCTGATTTTCTGCTTTATGACAGCAGTCATATTTCCTTGCATAAACATGAGACTGCAGCTATGTCACAAGAAGGGAATGATATTGTGAGATCTCCCAATGTTGGCACTCAAGATGCGAGTGTCAAATACAAGGAATGTATTGTGGATTCAAGCCCCAAAGGTTCTAATTTTGCATACCATACTATGGAAGATGTGAAGAAGACACAAGACGTGTGATGGGCGGTTGCAAAGAGCTAGGAGGGCAAAGATGTTGGCTGCCCAAACGAAACAGCACTTGCAAGAGATCAAGGATCATTGTAACCAGCTAGATCGAACAAGGAGGCAAAGGGAGTCACACCTTAGATCTCTAATTCTTCCAAGGGAAGAATGCTTAGTGGTGGAGCAAGCAAAGGAAAGTCTCTTGAAAAGAGCAATGAAGAAGAACATTCAGATTTGGATGAACATGAAAAGAGGTATGATTCAAAAAAATTAGTTTGTACAATGTACACATAGTTTACCTCATGAGGATCATGAGTTACCTCTTTTAGAGAGCCCATTGAAGGCTCAAATCATAGATATGGATGGGATAGCTGAGCATACACCTTTTGGACCAGCCAACCATGTGATGTATACATGTATAGGTGGAGACATTGGTGGTTTAGATTTGGTTGAGCCATTGGTCATTCATGGAGAACTTGAGGAGTTTACTTGTGATGAGATACAATCCCATCATATGGAGGACTCCTTGGTGAAGCGTGAGGCTTCCCTACTTTCGGGACTTATGGCACACATCATGGATGCAAATTCGAATGAAGACACTATGGAAAGGTATGATAACTGTTCTGATTTTCAGATTTGGAACAGTAGTCTTTGGGTTTTGCATAATCTTGAGTTGGCTGCTCTTACTCATGAGAATGATAGTAAGAAGTCTTCTTCTAATGTTGGCACTCATTTGGGAGACAAATATGAGGTCTTATTTATGTGTCCAAGACACAAGAGGACCAAGTTAGTACAGCATGTCATGAGAGAGGCAAAGAAGATTCAAAGTATGTGGCATATGACGAATGCCTTATACGGTGGCCAAGCAAGTGGAGCAATCAAGTTTGAGGTATGGCTCAGAATTCTTTGTTTGCTCACATAGCTTGATTTATGAGGATTCGGTGTCACCTCTTTTGGAAAGCCATTTTAAGGCTCACATCATATACTTGGATGGCATTATGGAGCACACACTTGGTGGATCAACCACTAGTATTATGCCTTCATATGGAGAAAGAGATATGGGTGATGCAGATTTGGTCTTTGATCATTCATGGAGCACTTGAAGAGTTTGCTTGTGATGAGTCTCATCATGTTGATGACTTTTTGGTCAAATATGTAGCTACTCTATTTCAAAGATTTGTGATGCATGCCATGGAGACACTTGCCTTTATTGGGCATACTTGGGAGGTGAAGTTGCACTTTGTCACAAGGTATGGAGGTATTGCTATAATGTTTGGTTTTTAGTTACTAATGCTTGTATTCCAGCTAGATTATGTCAAAGGGATTGGGAGAAAGCATGAGGATCTTGGCCTTCCTGCCCTAGTTCATGAGGATCCACTCCACACTTTGCTAGGAGATGGCTGTTTTGCCTTATTGCACATAGATATCCTACAGGCCATTTGGAGGCAGTAGTTGTTTGGGTGTTTTGGAGAGGTTTGGATCATCACTTCCATCATTGGGGAATGGCGTATGGATGATATTCTATCATCATATGACATTGGCAATAATATTTGCACTCACTTGGGTCTAATTTTCAGTTGGGAGGTTGCTGTTCTGAACTATATCAGCAACATATAAGGGGCTGATATTTTCTTTTATGCACCTACAAGGGGCATCTTGCACAGTCATGAGGAATCCTTCGAAGTTGGAGAGTTGGTTGATGTTGATAGTTCCTCGAGGTACATCTATCTCCTCAATTTTGATAAATATGGTAGTATGATGATATGGGATCTAGGTGGTGGTATGCTTGTCATTGCTTGAGGACAAGCAATTTCGAGAAGGGAGAATTGTAATGTCCCTTTTTGAGGTGATCAAGAAAAATAAAGAGAAAAAAATAATATTTTATTGTTTTTTATTTTGTCGCTCAAGGAGGAGGTTAAATGATATATATTATGATTTTTGGTGAAGGCAAAATATTTTTATAATTTTTCTATGAGGTTGTAAGATGCTTGCTCAGCCAAGACAAAATAAACACTTCCAAGTACAAACATTTAGCTGGAAAATTAAATACTATAGATGAAATCTTGAGAGATATTCAGATTGTAATTTAAGCAATAATAGGAAAAACTCAATGACAAAGCAATTCACCAATCCAAGCGCAATGCTCAAAGCAATGATCAAGTTCAATTCGGATTTACAGAGGTGGTTGATAGCCAAACAAAGGCATAGATCGACAAAGAGTCTACAAACGGATATATGTAGTCTATCGAATACAAACAGGAGTAACTCGTGAACCTGGCATTGATCCCACACTAGCAGATACCTTTGAATGGGAATACGTTGGGCAGCAAAACAATGAGTGTGGAATCTTTCAACAGAACCAGCAACACAATGATGAGTCAATCTGAATGTGATAATTGCTACAGTCTTCCCACCATGTCCAGGTTGCATTAAAAGTCTTCAGAATTCCACGCAACCCGTGTAAATTCCAATTGCTCCTGTGATGGTGTGCGTCCACAAAAGATTACAAATGAACCAGACCCGATGATAGCAAATGTGCTCAATGCAAGCCAATACACTAAATCAAGTCATATACCAGCAAAGTGCTGACACCAATATTAGCATTGTGAGAAAGTCGTCAACGCCTGAGAGGTACCACGGAAGTCGTTGGAATGATGCGCTGCCTTCAGAAGTTTAATGTCGATGTCGTCTATGAGAAGTGTGAGGATGGTCGATTTGGGCTAGAGCAGAGCTCGGCCACAAAATCGCTTGATCGCTTCCATCACAAAGTCAACCCTGCAAGGAAGAGTAGTAGCTCAAAAACTCAACAAAGGATTTAGCAAATATAATCGACCTCAGGAAGATAATGAAAGCAAAACACGAATTCATAGGTCGAGCAGGGTTGTCCCAACTTGTGAGCGATCAATAAGGGGGCTACATCCCTCAACAGATCAACATGTAAATCAACTCCAAATTCGTGATAATAATCTCCAAAAATAAAACTAGCATATATAAGCTTCTATACACCTCCCAAGAAATAGGTCGGCCTCAGGAAATATAAATTTAAATATTATTATTAATAATTTAAATTTATATTATTTAATATTATAAATAAATATTATTATTAAATATTAAATGCAGATCCAATGTTTAAAAACACTTTTGAATTTGCCCTCCAAAATCCATTCAAGTAATTTTGGGGACATGACAGAGGTTGGGCGACCCTTTTTGGGGGTTAAAAGAAAATTAATTAATTAAAAACTATGTTTCACAGCATTTCGAGGACAGGGGGATGGTAGGGGACATGTTTTTGGTACGTCCCCTAGGGGGTTATTTTTAAAGGATGGTAAGGGACGGCGATATACAAATTTATTATATATATATATATATATATATATGAAATTTTCAAAATTGATTAATATATTATAGAGAGAGAGGGAAAGAGAGATATGTCAAATTGTCAATAACTAATAACAACAATATCAATATGTAAATAAATCACGAGAGCAATAGTATAACAGCATAATAAATGTCAATAAAGCATTATAACAGTAGTCTCAAACATCAATAAAACCATGGTTCAAAAGTAACAAAAACAAGAAAACCCCAATAGTGCAAATCTCTTAGGTAGAGTACATAACTTCTTAGACTTGAATGTTGATGCTTCTCAGTTATTCAAACTACTCTTGACACACAAAGCAAATTACCCTAAAGATGGATTGAGAGGGTATGCTTCCTAACATTGGTAACTAAAAATGCACAAGCATTTTATCCAAAAGAGCTTCGACAAACAGGCATGTAGTGGGAAAAACTCAAATTTCTTAGGCCTATAACATTCTTCAAAGTACTACAATAGCTTCTGGATAGAAAGCTCTTCACACACTAAAGGCGCACATGGAATACAGTAACATGCACAAAAATATACAGTACCATACACACAAAATATATGCAAATCTAATACAAACAAATACAAACAAAAAATATGCAGTAACATACACACAAAATGTATGCAAATCTGCATCAAAGAACCATAAAGGCATTAGTTTTTTAATATTTTATGTTATTTTTGCTGCTGAAGTGTCCGCATCCGTTTGGGGACAGCGAGGGATGTCCCCAATGTCTCCTAGCCGCCCTAAGGACGGCAAGCCATCCCCATATGGGCAGGGATGTTTCCTGTCATTTCTTGCTCTCTGGCCTGTTCCGGGGAGGGCAAGGGGACATCCCCTTTGCGTCCCCCCATCCCGGGGATGGTAGGGGACGAGTACAATGCATTTTGGGACAAGGGATGCATCCCCGTGTAACATAGATTAAAAAAATTATTAAATTTGAATTTTGGTGCCCAAATTAGGTCGACCAAAGTGGAGGGAAAAGGGGAAGTTTCATATATATACAAGTTTCATTTGGAGGCTTTTCTCATCTTGCAAATTATCTCTTCCTTTCTAATCTGCACTTTGGCAATTATTCCAAGGATGAAAACCCTTTGAGAATATTGGAGTAGTTGGACAAAAACCTAGCTTTTCAATTAGAGGACTTTGTGACAAAGGTTCACTTGTGCTTCAATAGAGTTTTATGCTAGATATTCATGCCCAAATTGCTACATCAGCTTAGGCAACTTGAGGGAGGCAATTTCTATGTGCATTTGACCTAGGGTTTCTTCCTAGGATAAGGCGCCCAAGATGCAAGAGTGACTAGGTTTGGAGAGGTGAATTGTGGCAAGTTTGGACGGTTTTGCCTGATTTCAAGGGTTGCAAACCCTGCAGTCAGTACAGCAGACCAATGCACCCTTGTGGTAGAGTTTTGGAGTCATCCATCATCATATATTTGCATTTGTGTGAGCTGGTGCAAGTTCGCCCAGCTAGGGTTAGGATAGAGCATCATTTTCATTGCATCTTTGGGGTTTCTTCATATCAGCAAGCTATTGTATGTTGTTGGGCATGTTTGGAGCCCATTTCATAGTGTTATTGCATTCATAAGTAGGTCTGATTTTGTAGCAGCAAACTGAACAGTCAGATTATTAGAATTTGGCATGTTTTTGGTGGATGTTTAGATGATTCATTGTGCTGGTTACATATGTAATGTCCCCTAATTGGGAACGCCCTAAATTTGCCCTAATTCCTTAATTTGAATAAACAAAGGGGTTAGAGAATATCTTTCACCTGATTGAGGCCTTGATTGAAGCCTTGCACACAGGTTAGAACCATTTACCATAATCAAACTGATTAGCAGATTATAATCATTTTCCACAATAATACTAATTAGCAAATTACCATAACTAGATATTAATAAACTCATGGCCAATCATTAATTCAATCACAAAGCATTTTAACATCCTTGGAGGTTCAATCATAGGAGAGTATGGAAGAATGTGACTTGATGGGGTGCCTAGGACCCTTCTACCCTAGGCCCAAGAGTGGATATACCATCCCTCTTGGCCTCATGTGGCCCATGCCATCCATATGAGGTGGTCTACCTAGGAGGTGTCTTTTCTGTTATCCCCTCATCTTGCCAACCATTTCCCTCCCCCTATGATTTGATCTTGTGTTGATTCCTCATGATGGAGGGGTGAGATTACAATGGGTGCTCTAAAAATGCCATCTCTCCTAAGCCCAAAAGCAGTACCCTCTGCACCTCCTTGGCCTCATGGGGCTCATCTGGTCCCCATCTTGAGGTGGCATACCTAGGAGAATGACCCATCACCCTTCACCTCTTGTAATCTCAGTCCTTTCTATCATGGCTAAAACATTCAAGGCATATGATAACAAATACTAATCATATTTAATGGTATAGGGAAGCAGTTATAACAGGAATGTATCATTAGCATCTTGAAAATCTAAATTAATAATCACAATCATTTATATTAAACTATGCTACACCATATAACTATAAAACAGAGTAAAACAGATCTCATACCACCGATTCAGGAAATCAGACTTTGGTGCACATGCAAATTTATCATTTATTTCCAATTAAGGAGGGGCAATCCTCTATTTTATTTTATTTTATTATTCCTGTAGATGCTCGTTGGTCTGTATATTCTCTCCAATTGATTTCCCTTATTATTGATTAATCATTGGTCTGCCTTCTTACTCCCATATACTTCTGTGACCAATGACGTAGTATGGATTAACTACACTTGATCCATACAAATTCGAAGCATGCTTAAGCCACTAAGCATCAATCCCAATAAGATCATTCAATGTAAACAAAGACGAAGAAGCCATTAAAACTAGCATATTAGAACACGAAAGCTTAATAAACATCTACTCTAAGACATTGAAACTTATCCTATTGGGGGAGCGGTGTCACATTGATGTAGAATGGAGACCTGTTGTGACCTTTTCACACATCGCCCCATTGCAAATGGGGACCCTCTGTTTTTTTTTTGCTTTTTGCTTTTTGCCTTGGCGTCACAATTGCTTATCACCAGTCTTTTTACAATGAGGAGTTAAAGTTTTAAGAGTCGCCCGAATCAAGTGAAAGAATTTGAGCCTAAATCATCGTCCAAACGTCATCATCATGCTTAGAAGGCCTGGGAGACGAAGATCGACTGTCATTTTAGTCAATTCCGACACCTCCCAGTTTTTAGGGTTTTTCATTATGGCCCCTATTTTTAGGACCTACTTTTTTGGCACTTTTGAGCGATTCTAAGATTCCTATTTTTTAGGGTCTATTTTTGGAAAGTTGCTATTTTTGGAAAATTTCTATTTTTAGAAAGTTTCTATATTTAGAAAGATCATGAGTTTCGAAAATCTACTCAGAAGTTCGAAAAGATCAACAAAACTCTCAGAAAATGGATTTGAAAATTTTTTGAATTCATCGCGAAATTCTGGAAAAAGTTAAAAATCTGGAAAAATTTGCTCGAAAATCACAGAAAATGGTGATTTATCTGGAAAAATCAGTCATGGAATCATCAAAAATTCATAAAAAAATCTGAGAAATTCGAGAGACACATGAAAAATCTGAGAAATCCATGAAAATCTGAACAATCATGGCAAAGTGATCATGGTGAAGACACGAAAGGGGACTGAGATTCATAACCAGCATGAGGAAGTTAATGGTGAAGACCTTCAGCTAGAAAGAGATGGCCAGGTTGAAGATAAAGTCCGCCCTCAAAAGGAAGAAGCAATGGCAGGGAATTCAATGAAGTCCGACCTGCACAATGGAGGATAGCATAAAAACATGCTAAGTCCACCTTGGACAAAATGTGAATGGCAACAAAAATGATGAAGTCCGCCCTTGGTCAAGTGTCAAATGGCAAAGAAACATGCAAACTCCGCCCCGCCTTATGAAATGGCCTGAAATCTGATGAAATCCGCCTTGAATGGCCTGAAATCTGGTGAAGTCCGCCCTCAGCAGTATAAAAAAATGGCAAGAGTTAGGCTCAAGTCCGCCCCAAGTCAAAAAGATGAATGGCTAGCCATAAGCTAAAGTCCGCCCTTGAGTGGCAAGCAAGTAGATGAAGTCCGCCCTCGGACAAATTATGAATGGCATGCTAAGAGAGAAAGTCTGCCATATCGAAAAGGTTGAAGTGGCATGAAATTTAGTGAAGTCCGCTTTAAGGTGGCAAAGAAATGAGGCAAGTTCGCCTAGCCTTAGCGAGGAGATGGCATGAAAATTAGTAAAGTCCGCCCAGCTAGAGTGAAGATGGCTTGAGAAGTGGTGAAGTCCGCCCTTGAGCAAGACAACAAAAGATGGCTAAGAAATGTACCAAGTCCGCCCACCAAAGAAGACTGAAATGGCATGCAAATAGCAAGTCCGCCCTGTCCATGGGTTAAATGGCAACAAAATGTATTAAGTCCGCCCTTGGCCAAAGACAAAATGGCTAAACTAATAAGGAAATCGGCCATGTCTAGGGAAGTGTGAAAACTGGAAATTTTTGCCTAAGTATGAATGTTGGAAAATTTTAAAATATATGCTTGGCACTTTGAAAAATTCGCCATGCTTGAAAAGAAAGGAAATTCTTCTAAGTCCAACATTTATATAAGAAAATCATGCCAAACGTTCTGGCAAGATAAAATGGATGGCCAAATGAAATTGGACGGGAAGAGAATTAAAAGCTTGAAAATGAAATTTATAAATCTTTCAAAGCTTATCTTGAAAGTTATCTTTAGGAGAGAGAAAATCTAAAATAAATTTGTTTTATTTTGCTGCAAGTGAATGACTACGCAAGGCGAATCTTCAAAGAGGAAAATGGCAAAGAAAGTGTAAAGTCCGACTTGAAGGGAGATGAAAGAAAACTTGGGGAGTCCACCCTTGCACATGGAAAAGACCAACAGGAAGTCCGCCAAGAATTTGGCATCGTGAAGACAACGGTAGGCGCATCGTCAAGTACATCCAGCTTACGCAAGCCAAATTCAAAATTGAAGACAAATCTACCGGCGAAGTTTATTTGAGCATAGAAATGGCCAAAATCTTGAAGGTATTACAAAGTAGCCAAAATTTGGCTAAGTATGGGAAATTCTCCACTAAGAAAGTTCCAATTTCCTTTATTATGGCGGAAACACAAGGGAGTTCCTCTCCAAATTTAAGGCACGTGAAGGAATTCCAAAGTAATCCGGGAAGAAAGACTTAAGAACTTCAAGTCTAAACAGGTGCTCCAAGGCGAGGTGAGAAGAAGAAGCCAAAGTCATCCAAGATCAAAGTGCAAAGGACAGAATCATTGGCGGAAAAAAATATTCTAAGGAACAAGACCAAAGTGATCAAGGAAGACATCCAGCACATTGAGGTGGCGCCTCGTCATCTTCTAACCAATCAAATCATTCCAAATCAACATGCAACAACTTTCTATTTTATTTGTTGGTTCATATTTGGTAAAAAGGACAAGTGTCCTCGAATGTAATTTTCTCATTGGTCGAGAAGGAGTTAGTTAGGACAAACCCTAATTAGGGTTTCATTTTGTAATCTCGGTCGTTGATTCCAAATTAATCTTGGCCATTGAATTGTAACTGGGGAGCCTATAAATTGAGCTCACCCCTCATTTGTAAAGCATGGGAGCATGTTGCAAAACATGTTGAGATAAGCAATTGTTGTAAGACTGCCAAAGTAATAAGTAATGCATGCATTGTTTTGATGGTGATTACTTCTCTTATTTTGGAGTTGTCATGGTTCTTATCCCTCATCATAGTTTAGATTTCATTTCATGTATGTTAGATGAATGCAAGATTTGATAAGTATTGATTTAGGGCGAAACTTTTTGCTCATACTTTCTTTGAATGGATGATTTTCATTCAATGTGTAAAGTTAGCCTGAGCTTATTTTGTGGATGCTTAACTTCTTTCTGGATAATTATTGTTCAATTTGATGGTAGTTATTCATGACGTGAAAATCATAAGCACATTCCCTTGAAGATTGCACCCCCTTTGTGTAGTTGTCGTTGAACGTGGCGAAGCAAAGCGTGGTTATTGGTTCCACCAAGTCAATACCGTCTCTTGAATTCTTAGGAAGTAGACTAGAAATTCTAAACCCTTATCTCCTTTTTTAGTTTGTTTGATCCATGACCCAAGCAATAGAGCTTCATTGTCTAGACCTTCATTGTAAATTGAACAAGCCTAGCGTAAGTCCCTTTGTGTTACCAGCATAATCACATCAAACCACAAAGCTTATCCACATTCATCTTAAACATTGGAATTACCGTATGATCTTACTTGCAATCTTAGCATACGAGGTAGTTTTCAAGAGGGGATAGGGCATCTTTGGACTCTTTATTCTAGAATGTTTGTTGTGTCATAAAACACGCATCAACACGACCCTTTCCCAATCCCTTGGATAATGAGCTTGTTTCAATTAGTTTTATTGACGAAAACTAATGAAACCGATGAGAAATATATGTGAAACATGATGAAAGCTATTTTAACATGATAAAAACTAAGATGATCGATGTGAGTGTATGCAAAGTTATTCTAAGTGTATGCAAGATTCAAAAGATTAAAGCCCTAGTTTCAAAATATACTAAATGGATGCAACTAAATTACCATGGAAGCCATTAATGGATGCTCTAAGCTAATATTTATTCAATAGCTGTAAAGTCTATTTATAGAATAGGCAAAATGGAACCGATGGCCAAGATTGAAAGAATCAATCAATGGTCAGAATGGAAAGAAGATGGAAGCATGGATCATGGATTCCCATCAAGGGTTGAGGATGCAAGATGATATTTAATCAAGGGTTTACATTCATCCAAAGAAACACACTTTCAAAACTTGCACAAGAAGCTTTGTTGAAAGTTTGTTACAAAAAATGAATATTCCCTTTTTTTAAATGAGTGCAAAGGGAAAGAATATTCTATGAGAATATTCCTTTTTGGAGGAAAATTAGCATTTAGTTAATTAAAACCAAATTTTAATGTGCAAAGGAGAAGGTATATTCTATTAGTTTTATTATCAGATTTAATGCACAGAAATTTAATTCGAAATCAGACACAATAACACAGCATATACCCTAAGAAAACCCTCCACTTGAGGGAGAAAAACCCAGCAACAAATATATCTCTTATATATATAAGTAATGGCAACAAGTCTCTTTACAATGAGGCCACACACAAGGCCAATATTCAGCACCAGCAATGGCTATAATAACAAAGAACAATCTGCTCTTCCTTGAACACACAACTGCTCTTCAATGGATTCGCAATCTGCCCTACCAGAAATTCGCACTTGATAGAAGGAGTTGCTCTTGATAGAATTCGCACTTGCTTGTAGGAAGGAATCAAAACTTGCTTGATGCTAGAATGAGAGAAAATGACCTTCTATATATACATTGATACAAGAGAGGTCGCACCTCTTCAAGAAGGAGGTCGGCCACCAAAAGAAAATGTAATCCCAATAACTAGGTCGGCCATCAAAAAATATAATTACAAATAATGAAAATTGATTACAAGGAAGGTCGGCCATCTTTAGAAATTTAAGTCTCTTCAATAATTCAATTTCTTTATAAATTAAATAGCCCCTTGGCTATATTTAGTTTATCACAAGTAAAGGGAGAATACTGGAAGAAGACCACAACACTACCATAAACATCAACACTCCCTCTCAGCTAGGGAGGATTCTTCCAGCTGCACAAGACATATCACCTTATCGTGATGTCTACCACAATGGCTACAACCACATGTGGAAAAGAAAGATACTACCTCATCGTGATATCAACCATAATGGCGACAACCATATATGGTATGCACAAGTGTTCATCACTTGCGTGATTTTGTCACCTCAACGCGACGTTCACCATGGCTCTCCCAGATGGTGAAACACAAGTACAAGAAAATCATCACAGACTCTCTCTCGTGATGGTGTCATGGAGTCACAAATATGACATCCACCATGGCTCTCCCAGAGGGTGGAACAAGGGCTTTCACCTCAAACTTCTCTTCGCAGAGAAGAATGCATTAACAAGGGATTTCACCTCGAACTTCTCTTATAGAGAAGAACTCATTAATCAAAGGATTTCACCTCGAACTTCTCTCACAGAGAAGAACTAATTAATCAAGAGATTTCACCTCGAACTTCCCTCACAGAGAAAAACTCATTAAAGAAGATCACTGATACTGAGACTCCTTCTCAGTTAGGGTTGTATTCTCCACCATACCAAGCTTATCTTGAAAGTACACAAACTTTATCTTGGAGAGAGGCTTGGTGAGAATGTCTGTCTACTCACCAGTGCTGATATACCTCAACTGTATAGCTTTCCTCAATACCATATCTCTGATATAATGGTATTTGATCTCAACATGCTTGGTTTTGTCATGAAAACACAGGATTGATAGAAGGCTTCGCACAACTCTGGTTATCACAATGAATGATAGTAGGCTCCATTGATTGTCCAAACAATCCTACAAGGAGCTTACGAAGCCACACTGCTTCCCGAGTTGCCACACAAGTTGCAATATACTCTGCCTCTGTTGTACTCAATGCTACAGATGACTGCTTCCTACTGCACCAAGAAATCATAGCAGATCCCAAACTGAAGCAACATCCAAAGGTGCTCTTATGATCAATGACACTCCCTGCCCAATCAAAATTAGTATAACCATGCAGCTCCAAGCCCACAACAGAAGAATATCTCAAGCCATATCCAACTGTGCCACGCAAGTAACTCAGAATATGCTTTGTTGCAACTAGATGTATTTGCCTTGGTTCACACAAGAACTAAGTGCACTCACTGCATAGCAAATATCCGATCTAGTATTGACTAGATACATCAACGATCCAATCAACTGTCTGTAGAAAGTGGGATCCACCAGATCTGAACTAGTTGCAGCCTCTTTCAACTTATGCAAGTTGGTCTCCATAGGCGTAGACATGGATTTGCAATCCATCATACCAAATCTCATCTTCTTTAGGTTCAGTATACTCCCTCTGAATCTTCAAGTACTTGCATCAACCTTCTGACCTCTTCGTCCAAGATTGCCTACAATGCTTGCTTTAAAGAAGGTTTTCCAGAGCACACCTCTGACACTATAGAGAGTTCAGGATTCTCCTCCTCAACCTCATCCCAGATCACACTAATCTGAATACGTTTGCAGAGCTACCAATGACAAATTCAGATGACTGTCTTGAGCAATTCTAATCTCAGTAGCTGAAGGGATCCTCTGAGGATTTAGCACCTAGCCTTGCAATACAGAATCTTCACTTCTTCTTAGTGAGTTACAAAGCTCCCTCTTGACCCCTGCTTCAGGGATTGCAAAGAAGACTTCTAGAAGTGAACTCCCTCTAGCCACCAACTCAGACCCATGGCTGCAAGATGTTTGATCATTTCTTTTGTCGGCATGACTTCCTCATAAGATGCCTCAAGCTTTTAATCACTAAGCAATCTCTCAACACCTTCTACTCTTAGATTTGTCCTAGAAGCATTTTTAGAGAGAGATTACTAACTATTTATAACTATCCAAAGAAATATCAAGGCTAGAATCATACAAAGTTTACTATCTCAAGTTATAGCATGAATACATAAGAATTTATGCACAATGTTAAAACATGAATAAATAAATCAACCTAAAGAGAAATATATTAAAAGATTAGAATGAAAGAAACTTATCTTTATTTAATTTTGATATAACTCTTTCTTCCATCTTTTACTCCTCTTGAGAGTGCTAAACTCAGCACAACAAAAGACAATTTGAACAACTGCAATTTTCTTAAATGCAGTATGTAGTTAGCATGTAGAACCAACTCTCTCCAAGAGTTCAAGGCTTTATCATAGTTCATGCATTAGAGAATGATATCGATGTGACCAACTAATCACCATCGAAATTTCAATTCTCTTTTTATTTCAGAGTCACACTCAGAAACCTTCACAACCAGCATGAAATAACTTGCAATAAATGAAATTTTCAAAGGATCTTTTGCTAGTGAACACAATTCAACCCACTATCTCTCTTTACTAATACAAGATCCAACTAAATGATATAACTCAGCAAACAAAGAATACTTATCTCTTTAAATATTTTGATGGATGCAATAAGATACGCTGCTCTTGCGCTCAGATCAGCACACAACCTTCACGGCTTGAACACAATCCCATGGCTTAGAATAGAAATTCCCTAGAATCCTTCTAAGGAGAGATCTCATCCACATCTGCAAATGAAGCATGTTGATTAGGCCTAGTAGGGCAATCTTTTGCATAGTGACCAAACTTGTCACAACGAAAACATTGAACTTTGGAGAGGTCCCAGTTCTTCTTGAATGCGAGAGCATCATCAACTCCTTTATCTCTATTCCTCTTGAAAAGGCCTGGTAGGGCAATCTTTTGCATAGTGACCAAACTTGTCACAACGAAAACATTTAACTTTGGAGAGGTCCCAGTTCTTCTTGAATGCAGGAGCATCATCAGCTCCTTTATCTCTATTCCTCTTGAAATATCCTTTCTTTCCACCTTTCCCTTTTTTCTTCAAGGATTGAGTGGAAAGAACATGAATGTCTTCATTTGTAGAGCTTCGACCAATACCTCTCGCAGCCAACCTAGACTCTTCTTGAATACAATCTGCCCTCAAACGATCAAACTTGGGAAGTTTCAATCTTGCACTGATTCCTTAAATGTAAGACTCCCAAGATGAAGGAAGACCATTAAGGGCAAGCATGGTCAAATCCTTGACATCAACAAAATGACCAATACAAGAGAGTTGATCTCTCAATTTGGAAATCTTCATGAAGTAAGCAATGACAGATTCTCCTTCCGCCATCTTAACATGATGGAGTTGTTGCTTTAATGCAAGTGCCTGGCTTGTGTTGTTGATTTCGTACATCTCCTCCAAAGTTTCAAACATCTCTCTTGCTGTCTTCAACTTGGAGACAATAGGAACAATATGATCCTTCACCGAATCAACATCATCTTCGCCTTGATATCTTTCTTCTTCCATTGTACCTTCTCTTCCTCATCCGTAGGCTCGGGAACTTTGCTCTCCACAAACTTGACCAATTCACTTTCTTCCAAGGTGAGCATAATTTTGAATCTCCAAGATGTGAAATTTGATGCACCCTCAAGTCTATCCTCAAGCTTAAGACCGATCACCATCTTGACGAAGAGATAGAAGTAAACAACGATGAGAAAGAGAATAAAGAGTATCGCTGTAATGCACAATCTGATCTAGATCTTCTTCAAACCCGCTTTGATACCATGTTAGTTTTATTACCAGATTTAATGCACAGAAATTTAATTCGAAATCAGACACAATAACACAGCATATACCCTGGGAAAACCCTCCACTTGAGGGAGAAAAACCCAGCAACAAATATATCTCTTATATATATAAGTAATGGCAACAAGTCTCTTTACAATGAGGCAACACACAAGGCCAATATTCAGCACCAGCAATGGCTGTAATAACAAAGAACAATCTGCTCTTCCTTGAACACAAAACTGCCCTTCAATGGATTTGCAATCTGCCCTAGCAGATATTCGCACTTGATAGAAGGAGTTGCTCTTGATAGAATTCGCACTTGCTTGTAGGAAGGAATCGAACTTGCTTGATGCTAGAATGAGAGAAAATGAACTTCTATATATACATAATACATTGATACAAGAGAGGTCGCACCTCTTCAAGAAGGAGGTCGGCCACCAAAAGAAAATATAATCCCAAATAAAAACTAGGTAGGCCATCAAAAAATATAATTACAAATAATGAAAATTGATTACAAGGAAGGTCGGCCATCTTTAGAAATTCAAGTCTCTTCAATAATTCGATTCCTTATAAATTAAATAGCCCCTTGGCTATATTTAATTTATCACAAGTAAAGGGAGAATGCTGGAAGAAGACCATGACGCTGCCATAAACATCAACATATTCCATGAGAATATTCCCTTTTGGAGGAATGTGCAAAGGAGGAATATTCCCTTGCAAGTGGGAGAATTAGGGTTAATTAGTGATTTGATAATTAAAACAAAGTTTCAATTATGCAACTTAGAGGAATTTAGGATATTCATTAAATAATTAACTTATTTAATAAAAAGGGGTCAAAATGACATTTAATTAAATAATTAAGATTATTTAATTTAAATGAGAGGATTTAAGGTGTTACAATTGAATATTTTGATTTATCCAATTTAACAGGACGAAAGGTTAGCATAAAGGGGGTAGGAATTAACCTAATTAGATTAATCAGATTAATAGATAAAAAATGATGCAATTAATTAAATAGCTAGGCTAATTTAATCAATTAAGCGAAAAGAGGATGGATTTTGGGATGAAATGATGTTAGTATATCAAATTCGAGTGTGTATACCATCCACGACATTTTTAAGTGTCTACAACTTCTTCTTCATATTTGCTTCAACTCCCAAAGATATTCCACTCCTGATCCTAGTCTGCTCATTCTTCAATAATAAATCAGTTTTAATACTCAAAAATATATTCCAGATTCCTCTCTCCCCTGATTAAATCTACTGATGTGCATTTATACTTTTCTACTTCCCCCTTCTACCTATTCCCTCTTTTATCATTTATATCCTAAGAGACACCCTTTCACAATGGATATGCTTTCTCCAAAGGAGGCGTCCCTTCTTTTGAATTATTCTTCATTAGTCTTTAATTAAAATATGGAATCGCCCCATTCAGCTCTCCTATTAAGGATTGTTGGCTTGTCCACTATTGATTGCCTACTTCTTAATCATCCCAAAACTCCAAATCGCTGGCTTTTATATGAATCGTTGCATTTAATGGAGTCATTTGTGTTATCAATAACTGAGCACTTATCTCACCTCATTAATCACTACCCTTGATGGGGATGGGAATTGTCACCCTTTTTTGCTCTGCATAAACTTGGGCTAATCGATATTTTATAGGCTTTTGTCATGGGTGCCAAAGGTGGTTGATTAAATTTAGTTTATTTTGTTTTATTATTTCTCATATGATAAACAAGGGTGTTGTAAGTGAAGGTTGGCCTCCTTAATTCAATCACTGGGAATTGCTGAGTCGGCCTCTTCCCTCATTGCTGGCAGTTAAACCTCCACCCTGATCAGCCTCGTTAGCACGAGTTAAATTCATTTGTTTTGTTAATTTATTTGTATTTATCATTTATGCCTATTGCTGTGATTTTCTGTCTGCTCAGTCCTTACGGGTAAGACAAAAATTGTGCATAATATCATGGGACATCACAACATACTAGTTCATGGTAAAACAAATCTGCTATGATTTTTGATGTCATTGGAAAGATTAAATGCTGCTGCTGATGCATGTTTAAACTCAGAAATTTATATCAGCAAATTAGCGTTTGAGCAGAATTTTGAAATCAGAAAATTGGGGCATAAATTTGTATTGCAAAAATCAGAAAAATTGCATATATTTCAGTTGGGAAATTTCATCCTCCTAGCGCTAACTATATACTATATGCTTCCTCAATCATAGGCAATCCAAATTCTCAACTGATGGCAGTGTACTAACAAGTTTCTTCCTCAATCGATGGCAATTAACTCACGAATCCATCCTTATTTAACACTAACTCATCTGCCTTATTTCCTTACTTAACTGACCCGAACTAGCTTATTTGCCTTATTTCCTTATTTAACTGACCCAAACTAGCAAAAAAATTAAAAAACCCAAATCTTCAAAACTTGACCCTTCAAAGTTTTGTCCCAATCTTGTCGCATTTTTAAATGAGAGCACCATCAGAGTTTATTTGAGGTCATTCACACAAAGAAGCAAGTTGACACACAAGCGCCTCAATGACCTCATCTTCATGCAATACAATCTTCATCTTTGCACAAAAAGGGTGGACACAATTGCTCATGAACTAATCGGCATGGATGTCAATAATCCATATAACAATTGGACTGCACTGGATGAACAACCCCCATGTTTATAAAAGACAAGATTGCTAATATTGAGAATTTGAGAGGCAAGCAAATAAGGTTACAACAAAAGTAGCAAGCATTCGATTGAATGACACATAGCTCCGAGACTCGCCGCAAGTCCCCCCGAACGCGGCGAGTCTCGCGCCGAGCGGCCCTGGCCACGTCCTGGGTGCGCGGACGCGAGCGCTGCCGCATCCAAAATCGATTCTGCCGAACGTCAGCGTGTTTCACGCAACGGTCCCGACCAGGACTAACATGATGTAAAGAATGTTGGTAAAGGCTAAAAACAAATTAAAACTTAACTCTTTATTTGTTTTTTGATTTATTTCTATTTCCTAAAAGGGCCCTATTTCATTCATTGGGCAAAATAGGAGGAGAAGAGAGAGTTAAAGAAAAACAGGAGGAGAAAGAGAGGAAACTATGTTGTTGAAGATAAATCCATATATCATTTGGGGAGCTTCACCAGCAAGGAGGTGCATTGAGAGTTTTGGCTACTAGTGATTGGGACGAAGTTCAGATTGGTATTCCAAGTTAAATCTAAGAGTAAGTCTGATTAATTATTTTTGTGTTTTTTAATAAATAACTATTGTAATTTGTAAATCACTATTCTTTTGAGTTTGCATTTTTTTTTACAAACCCTACTTGCAACTTAAATAATTTTAGAAACCCTATTTTGTGCAGCCACATTCATTTGCAAATCATACCATATTATTATTTTCACAATGTCTCATACCCCAGTCAGAAAAGACCCTGCTTGGAAACATGCTGAAATATTTCCCGGAATGAAAAAAGGAGACGCCAAATGTTTCTATTGCAAAACAATATATCATGGAGGCATAAATCGATTAAAATATCATCTTGCATGCATACCCGCCCATGATGCAGTGGGTTGCCCTATAGCACCTCCTGAGGTTGTTCGTGAAGTACAGGTGCAATTAGAAACTTTAGAAATGCAAAAAGAAATGAAAAAGAAACAGAAGCAGGAGTTGTTGAGTGTTGGAGTTGGACAGGGACTTGGTGTTGTTGGAGATGCTTCTTCCATGCCTCCATACCGTCCTAGTGCTAGTGCTTGTGGTAGTGCTTCTGTTTCTACATTAGCAATGCCTATGCGTACTCCTAGTGCTGGTGGCGCTGCTACTGCTAGTGGTAGTGGCAGTGTTAGCATTGGCCCTAGAGTTCGTAAATCTAGGGTGGACTCATATTTTGTACCACGCACTACCCCTGGTTCCCAACCATCGCTTGAGAGCATGGGTTGGAACAAGGATGCACATGATGCAGCCAAAAAGGCAATTACAGACTTTTGGTACTACTACACCATTCCCTTCCATGTAGCCAGGTAATTTTTTTTCGTTTAATTGTTTTAAAATTTATATTTAAATTTTAGAATCTAGATGTATCTCATTATCTCATTATCGAATTCAAATTTTACAATACTTATGTAACTTATCAATTTATTTATGACATGTTATAGGTCACCTTTTTGGAAAAACATGGTTGATGCGATAACCATATTTGGGGCGGGGTTCAAAGCCCTTAGTGAAGATGAATTAAAGGGCCCACTTTTGACTCAAAAGGTGGCAGATGTGAAAGCACAATTAGAGGAGCAGCGCAAGCAGTGGAGCATGATTGGTTGCACCATCATGACTGATGGTTGGACTGATAGGAGAAATAGGACGTTACTTAATTTCTTAGTTTCCTCCGGAGGTAATTGTACTTCCTTCAATGCATTGGAATTTGAATTTTATTTAGTGAATCACATAATTTAATATGGCTGATTTATGTTTTTTAATTTATTGAATAATTGGTTTTGCTTTTTTTTTCAGGTGACACCGTCTTCATTAAGTCCATTGATGCTTCTGGCCAAATCAAAAATGCCACATACCTATGTGAGGCTATAGAGGACATGATAGCTGATGTGGGGGAAGAAAATGTAGTGCAAGTGGTGACAGACAATGCAGCAAATTATGTTGCTGCTGGTAGACTATTGATGGAGAGGCACCCTACTATATTTTGGACTCCATGTGCCGCCCATTGCATTGACCTCATGTTGGAGGATCTTGGGAAGCTCCTATGGATCAAAACATGTGTGGAAGCAGCAAAAAACGTTTGCAAATTTGTATACAACCACACATGGGTGCTTAACCTTATGAGGCAATACACGAGGTTGAGGGAGTTGTCTCGTCCTGGCATCACCAGGTTTGCAACAAATTTTATCACGGTGCAATCCTTGATTCTTGGCCACAAGCAGCTTTGAGGTGCTTTATTTCAGTGAGGAGGTCTTCCTCATCTTTTCTACAAGCACTGCAGGACGTCGTGGCTGATTGGGTACTTTTGATGAGCAAGGGTTTTGACACCAACGACTTAGATTGTGAAGGTAAAATTTAATTATTTATTATATTCTAATTTTTAATCATATTCATTTTTATTTGTTTATTTTCATTCACTTATTTCAGAAAACATGTTTCTTCGTACTTTCAGTGCTATTGAGCCTGCTAGCCTCTCACGAGTTGCAAGATGTTGGGGAGAAGCTCATTGGGCTGCTATGAGTATGAGGGCATGGATAGGGCCAAAGAGGCCATTAGATCAGTCTATGGTGGAGTTGAGGAGAAGTATCGTCCCATTTGGGATATCATTGATAGGAGATGGCAAAACCAACTTTATAGGCCCATCCATGGAGCCGCATGTTTCCTGAATCCGGCCTTCCAATTCCACTGTGATCTCCGTGCAAATAGAGAAATTCTTAGTGGGCTCTACACGACATTGGAGCGGATGTTGCCTGCTGTTACTACACAGGTGGTGCAGGAGATAGATGCTTTCACTAAGGCACAAGGAGCCTTCTTTGCATGTCAAATGTGCAAAGATAATAGGACAACATTACTACCAGGTAAAAATATATTTAAGGGCATAATTTTCATCTCTTTATATTATAATTTATTTTTAAATGTTGAACTTGAACTTGAAACTTGAAATGAGATTGATTTTGTTTCTTTTTCTCATCTCAGATAGCTAGTGGAATATGTTTGGTTCTGATACACCGATCCTACAAAATATTGCCATTCGTATATTGAGCCAGCCATGCAGTTCATCTCACAGAGCTTAATTGGAGTATGTTTGAGCACATACACTCCAAGAAGCGCAATAGATTGGATGCGAGAGGATGAACTAATTTGGTATATGTTCATTACAATCTTCGCCTCAGACATGGGTGAAGTTTTAATTCATGACAAACCCCAACTGTCTAGAGGAGGCTGATCCATGGGCCCCGAGTGGACCACATCGAGGCTACAAATGCGCCTTAGTGACGAGGACTCTCATTGGGTGGACCAAGTAGAGAGAGGCCGAGGTTGTAGCCATGACTGAGGAGGCTAGAGCATGAGGAGGCATAGATGTTGTTGGTGAGAGTGGCATGGAGAGTCAGACACAGGCAGAGACTATGGCTGCAGCTGCAACATCATCCAGGCCCTTTAGACGCCTTCGTAGGAAGGATGCTGGCCCCACTATGCCATAGGGCATAGAGTCATAGAACATTTTGATTTGATGTCATATTTCATATTTCATATTTGTATGGAACATTTGATGTCATGGATTTCATATTCCATGAGTTTTGTATACATTTGACTAATTTTATATATCTAAGTATGTTATTTCCTTCAGCAACACAACTACAATTTGTGTACTTTATACTTATGTAATCGTTGTATACTTGTGCATGTGACTAAATTTGCTTTTATTTGTGTTGTATTCAATAAAGGGTGCTTGAAACAAGTTTTAAATCCTTAAAAATCTCTAAATTTCTAGGTTTTTTCAACTTTTTTCATTTTGCCGCGTATGCGCCACGTCCGGAGTCGCCGAGTCGCCCTCGCCGAGTCTGAGCCACGTCCACGTCTCGTTACTATGGAATGACATCATGGCAAATGATGATGTTGAGCCTAAAGAAAAATTGCCTTCTAATTTAAAGTGGAACCACAACCAATTGCATGTAATATGACTCAAATCATCACCAATATGTATACAAAGAAGAGAAAATTGTAAATTGTTGTAACTTGCATGGGTATGTAATTTTTTACAATAATAATCAACATAATACATATGATATTTATCTGTTGTTGTATTCACATATTGATGCAATACTGTATTCTTTTAGTGTTCAGATCTAATTGGAAACACATCCCCAATGATTTATAGACTTATTTAATATGTTGTGTAACTTTTGTTTGCATGACATTTATGTTTTTTATGGAATTTAAGTATTTTATTTGTCAAGTTTATGTCAAGTTGTCAAATCCAAACCAAATTTGGGTCTACCAACTTTTAGCAAGTTGCAAGTTTTGAACCATGAAAATTAACATGTCAATGATTATCAATGAATGAAATCAATAACTTCAAATTCTTTTATTGTTGAATATTATTTAGTTTTAAACTTGTAACAAAACAATCATAATTTATAAAAGATGGGCATGCCTTCAACCTCGATATAACACATAATTCCTTTCTATCTATAGATTTTGATTTCTTTCAGCATTTTTAGTTTGTATACTAATGCTTATTTATACAGTTTTTCTACAAGTCATTTCATTTCTTATTTTAATGTGCATTAATCATTTTTTCTTGTTTTACTTTCTCGGGAATGTATGTTATTGTAAACCAAAAAAACTATTAGCATGAAATTCAAAAGAACACACTAAAATTGGCAAATCTATCAATTTCCTGTAATGAGAAATATAAGAAAATCTTCCCAACCCCACAAAACAAATTCCCCTAGGCTAGAACTTCAATTTGGGTTTCTAAAAATTTTGGCTTGAAAACCTATGGAACCTCCAAGAATCCAATAATTTCCACCTGTGATATTTCCTGCAATTGCTTAAACTGAATGACAATACGTGCTGCCTCCTCCTCATTTGAGACCTCCTTGCCTGAACAAAAGAAATTTTAATCTTTATTACATTTTGTAAACCCATATCTTGGCCTCGTGAGCAAGCATGAATAGCACCACCAATTCATATATCCCACATGTACAATGATAGGTAGTTGTTAAAATATTTCCCATAAAGTTTTTTTAAATTGCATCTTCGGAATCATCTTATTTTTATGTAAAAGTAAGGGATAAACTTGAGTGAGTGTAAACTAGATTCATACTCCCTCGCTCTAAAGAAGTCTATGGTATAACGAACATGTAGTGAGGATGTGGTTTGATAGTTCCAAAGTACATTTAGGCATGATCCAAATTTAAAGATCTTAAGAAAACTGTCTAAATCAGAACCATTAGTACACAAGGACACCATTTCAATTCTTGGGACTAAGATGGAGTCAACATCTATATACTGGAATTCCCTAGTAGGCTAAAGAGTGGAACCTGAGTTCAAATCTTGCTCATTGTAAAGAAAGTAGATAACCCTAGTAAAGCTGCAGCAAGGTTTATGTATAACCATTTGAAGAACATTGGAAAATAAACCAAATTTATATGTCTTATGAATATGACCCAGGCTTACCCAAACCTGTAGCAAAGGCCCAAATCTTGCTATAGCCAAACCTGCAGTAAGGTTTTCGTATAACCATTTGAATAACATTGGAAAATAGGCCAAATTTGCAAGTCTAATGAATATGACCTAAGCTTACCCAAATCTATAGCAAAGGCTGCCAATAACCTCACCAGAGATATGATTTTGGAAAAGACAAATATGACTTCTTTTTTCAACATCTGGCTATCATTGTTACCAAATATTAATTTGTAACCAAACAGAATGTGCTCTACATCAATCAGACTTTACGCTTGCAATATAAGCGGGTTGGCAAGGTCAGTTTACTCCCAAGATTAATAACAAGGTTGATTTACTCCCAAGATCACAAAATTTGAAGACATCTAAAGTTAAAATGGAAAAGATTTTCACATTGGCAAGGTCAGTCTACTACGAAGATTAATAATAGATTGAAACCTAAGATTAAAAAATCTTAACAAATCTAAAATGTAAATGTAAAGGATTTTCACTTCTAGGCATACACAAAAAGGATCTCATACCCCGATTCGGCATATGGCTTCAATGTGACCTGAAGAACAACCGTTACCTTTTCAGGACCAATGTATTTGAGAAACAAACTACTTAGCTTGTCTTTATCCACATGGATTTAAATTAACTTCACTGTAAAGAAAGGCTTGTAAGTTTGTAACCCAACCAAACATATGGGGAGGTCAGGTTGTAACCACAATGGAGTGCATCTTAGCATGACCCACTTCTAAAAATATTTTAGCAGATGGGCCAAGAGAAGGCTGGACTAAAACTTGGTAATCTTATGAACAAGTCTTATCTCGCATGCATTATCATGCTCATCCATCAGCCCTCTTCTAAATCAAGAAATTATTCTAAAATTGAGCTTCGTTTTAATACTAACCTGGTATTTTGGGAGACAATCCAAGAAACAATGCCAGCGCAGGACTTTCACTGAGGCACGCAATCTGTAACAAGATCTCACAAAGCTCGTTCTGTTCAAAATACTTTCCAATCCGAAACGTCACCAAGAGCCGCAAAAATGCCTGCATGTCCAATTTACTCGCAGTCTCCAAGCTCTTTTCAAGCCCCATTTTTTTCCTCCACACCCTGGCCATCTCCCTCGCCTTGTCCTGAACCTCCTTCGCAACCTGCGCATCCTCATTGCTTCCCAGAACAGGAAAAAGACATTCCAATAGAGAAATGCAGGTCCTCCTGTTGACCGATTCCTTCTCGTCATTGAGCCTCGAACCGCTCTCGGAGAAATCAAAGCCCTCGATTGCCTTTAGAACAACAGACGCTCCATCGTTGACCCTGCTCAGGGCTGCGGGCAACTGAGCAATAAGCAAGTCATGACCTTTATTTCTGTTTTTTCTTTTCCTTTTTTTTCTATGAAGGCCTTTTCTGTTGTTGATGAGATAATTTAGTAGCCCTTTCCCGTTCGAGTTCCTGCAGAACGAAAGTAGCTTGGGGCGGACTTTAATTGGCAATATTTTAGGAATCGAATATCCGCCAAAATCATCATCTCCTCCTTTCTTTGGTTCTTTCTTTTCTTCTTCTTCCTTCTTTGGTTGTTTCATCTCAGTCTCAATCTTGGGATTTGGAGATAATTTCCCCGACACTGGAAGGAGGATTTTAAAGTAGCTTAAACCCTTACAATCCTGTACATTTTGGTAGGCGCGAAGCGAATGAAACTATTTTAAAAGCTGTGTGAGGCAGGGAAAATGATCGCGAGACGATAATTAAAAAGAGAAGTTAGGGAGAGAGAAGCCGTACGCGGGGTAAATTCGACGGTCCGGACCAATAAAAAAATTTTGCAATTACCTATTATAAATAATAATTGGATAATTAATAGTAAAAAAAAATTATTTAATTTTGATTTAATTTGTCATGTGGGACGACAATATTTGTCTATCTGATTTAAAAATCCCCAAAAAGATCATGCGACAGATACGTAGGCACCTCAACTGTCATTTTTGCGTGGCATGGCATCCGAAGTGGACAACCTTGCCACATCTACTTCTCTCACTCTACGACCCTAACACTCCATTGCGTTGCATTTATCACTCGCCGCCCTTTCGTATACTTCACCTTAGTCGTGTTTAATGCACATCACTTCTTCTAAGCTCCACGCCACCCGTGCATTTTTCTAGCCAACTTGCATTCATTGCTCTCAGAGCCTCACACTTCTCGCCAAGTTTACAGCCTTTCATTCTAGCAACTTCTCGTTTATTCTTCACTTGCACACCATAATGTGCTTGGTTCAGTGTTCTGCAAGTTTCAAATAGCAACCACAACCTGTGACGCTCAGACTTCGGTTAAGAGATGGGTAGACGCTGGTTGGTGAACATTATGCTCAGCTCCACTTTCATCATGCAAGAATCGAGCGGGTTCCTCGCTGCCATGCAGGTAACCAACAATGAATGCAATAGTGTTATTTACTTATCAACTCCAAACCAGCATTGTTTTCCTCACTTCCAATTGCAGGTGAAGTTGCATGAGGCCAATTGTGTGCTCGAGATTCAGCTGTATTCGACCCGCATCAAGTCGTTTGACCTTGGTGAGCTTGCTCACTAAGGCTCGTCAATATTTGGTTTTTTTGTAGTTTTATTTGCATTTTGCGTTTGTTTTATTCAATTTTTGGTGTTGCAAAAATCGCTTTTTCGTGTTAAAGTATCGTGTTTATGAACATTGTCCGGTGTCAAGACATAATAACCCGACCAAAATAACCCTGGACAGAATAACCCAACCAAAATAACCCAAGGACAAAATAACCCAGGGTCATAATAACCCATGGACAGAATAACCCGTGGTCAAAATAACCCATGGACAGAATAACCCATGGTCATTTTAGATCAAGCTAGTAAACTATAAATAACATAAACTAAATTATAAATATGATTGTGAGGCACCATAGAGGCTATTTAAGTCATTTTTAGACCATATATCCATTATATACCCCTAAAATAGCCTTAAAACACCTTTAATATGCTTAAATAACCTATAAAATGGTAAATAATTATAAAAATAAAGGCAATTTTATGGGAATAAGTTGATTATTTTGAAGACACATGGATTGGCAGACTAACCAAAAGAGGTAACAAACAATCACCCAAGTTTCCAATCACAATGTGGAATTGTTATTCAGTTACTCAAGATGATCTTCCCATAACCAATAATACTATTGAGGGATGGCATAGAGGATTCAGTGAATTGCTTCAAGCATTGCACAGCTCAGTCTGGAAATTCATCAAAGCAGTGAAAAAAGAATAGAGTCTCCAAGAGAATAGAATAGAGAAATATATGGTTGGATACATTGGGCAACCAAGCAAGAAAAAATACTGTGAAATCAAAGAAAGACTAAAAAGATTGGTTGATGGTTATTACAACCATAACATTTTAGATTATATAAGAGGCATCACTCATAATTTGACACTTAAATTGAAATTTTGAAAAATAAAGTTTTTTAGCAACATACATGTAATTTATAAATTTTGTTTTCCTTTTTCTATATTCGTATGGGGATATTTTGTCCATGGGTTATTCTGACCACGGGTTATTTTTGGTTGGGTTATTATGACTCCGGGTTATTTTGTCCCTGGGTTATTGTGACCGGGTTATTTTGTCCTGGGTTATTTTGGTCGGGTTCATAAATACACTAAATTTTTGGGAAATAATCTTTTGTTCAAGCATCGCTCTTTTGCATAGGGTTTTTTTTTTAATTTTAAACGTAAATAATAATATTGTTGATTGTTTCCGCACCATTGAAAAATTTGGGGTTGTTTTCTTCTTTCATTACATTGTAAACAAAATTGTTGTTCGTTGTTTCAGTGCTATAGATGAAGTTGTCTGTATTTTTTTCTTTTTGTTTCCCTAGGGTTTATATTGCAAATATTACAGTCATATTTTAGCATTTCTGTTTCAGTAGGGTTTATTTTGCAAATACTACAGTCATAGTTCATCATTTTTGTTTCACTATGATTTATTTTGCAAATATTACAGTCATGGTTTAACATTTTTGTTTCATAGGTTTTGTATTATCATTTACTCTGGTTATCGTATTCTTTCTCATAGGTTTTGCATTATCATTGACTCTGGTTATCCTATTCTCATAGGTTCTACATTATCATTGGCTTTGCTTATCGTATTCTCATAGATTCTACATTATCATTCACTTAGGGTGTGTTCTTTGTTTCATAAACCAAAAAAAATAATGTGGGTTTCTTTTTTTAGGTTTTGCTTCATCTATTATGTGACTTTAAAAATGTATGTTGTTTTTGTGCCATAGATAAATTTTTGGGTGTTATTTTTTTATGGTTTATGCTCCATCAATTCAGTCATTAATATATGTGAGAATTGTTAAACTCTTATTGTTTTCCTTTCGTAAGCTCTATATTGTTCTTCATTACAGCCACTACAGTCATGGGTTAATGTTAAGGTTTCGATTAATGTTATTCAGTAGCATTTGTAGGTGTCATTGATAAAATTAGGGGTGTTAGGTTTTTCATAGATGATGCTTCATTCATTCAGTAATGCTCTTTTTGTTTAGGTGCCATTGATTAATTTGGGGGTGTTATGTTTCGCAATGATTGCGATTCATCAATTCAGTCATGCAATTATTGGAGCTTTTTTTTGTGCATTAGAAATATTTGAGGGTCTTCTTTTTCTCATAAGTTTTGTTTTATCAATTCAATCATGCCTTTACTGTAGTTTTTTAGGTACCGTAGATAATTTTGGGGGCGTTACCTTGTTTGTAAGTTCAACTTCATCAATCCAGTCATCATCTATTTGGGTACCATTTGGAATTTGTGGGGTGCTATGTTTTTCATAGGTTTTGTTTCATCAATTCAGTCACCAACTATGTAACCTTTTTTTGGTGCCATTGATAAATATAGGGGTGTTAGGCTTATCATATGTGTTGCTTCATTAAACCTATAATGCAAATGTTTGTATCCTTTTTGGGTGCCATTGGTTATTTTGGGAGTGTTATCTTTTGCATAGGTTATGTTTCATCAATTCAATCATGCAATTATTGTAGCTTATTTTTGTGCCTTGGAAATATATGGGGGTGTTCTATTTTTGTTAGGTTTTGCTTCATCAATTCAGTCATGCATATATTGTAGCTTTTTTAGGTACCGTAGATAATTTTGGGGGTGTTGTCTTGTTTGTAAGTTCCACTTCATCAATTCAATCATCATCTATTTTACCATTAAATAATTTCCCACAATGGTACGTCGGTCCTCCACAAGTTAGGAAAAAACTCTTGCATAAAAAAGCACAATGATATCAAACACATATCAGATATTAAATGCATGTTTAATCGTTTATATATATGTATATGCATGTGTATAGACATAAACATATACATAGACATAGACATAGACATAGACATATACATATGTTTATCAGATATTAAATACACACGTAATTGCATATATTTTGAAACAAAACAATTACACGCTAGCAGCCAAAGATGATGAAGTGTATCCAACTTGTATATGCTTAAGGTCTCTACATCTTCTTTATATATATGCATGTGTATAGACATATACATATATATGTATATACATATCTATATGTATATGTGTATATATATATGAATATGTATATGTATATGTGTATATACATATACATATACATATACTACATTCACGACATCCTGTCTATTTTTCAAGCCAACCTACATTCAATGCTCCCAATGCCTCACACACCTCAACTTTAGAGCCTTTCATTCTAGCGACTTCTCCTTTATTCTTCACAATGATGGAAATGTATGTGTATGTGTATTTCTATGTCTATGTCTATGTGTACGTCTATGTGTATGTGTATGTGTATGTGTATGTGTATGTGTATGTAAATGTCTATGTCTATGTCTATGTCTATGTCCATGTCTATGTCTATATGTATGTTTGTGTGTATGTATATGTAAATGTGTATAGATGTGTGAAGAGGTCCTAAATGGACTACCTTGCCACATCTACTTCTCTCACTCTGCCACCCTAACACTCCACTGCTCGCATTAATCACTCAATGCCCCTTGCTAGACTTTTCTACAGTCATGTTTAATTCACTTATGTCTATGTATATGTATATGTGTATGCTTCATCAATTCAGACCTGCAACAATTCTATCTTTTTTAGGTGACATTGATTAATTTGGGGGTGTTCTCTTCTTTATATGATCTGCACTTGAACTTAGATTGGGAGATTTTCGTACCAATGCATGCGTCACTTTCACATTAATCACAACTACACAATATAAACAAGGTTCCAAGTCAACACAATTCAAACCCATCTGACCCATCTTTGACCGACTGACAAACACATTACAACCATGTTTCCCACCGTAGCATAACCAAACCAACAAGCAAATACATCCACTTGTCTCATCAAACATGAAACCTACAACACGTATCAGCACAAATCTGTCCCATCTCGCCAAGTAAGGTGTGCACATAGTCGTGCCGAATTCTAAAATCCCATCCAGGTATCTATTTTTACAAGTTGTAAGGCAACCATTATTAAAAAAAATTATGCAAACAATACACCAAACCAATCAACTCAACTAATGGCCGAAATCAATCAGATTCACCAAACAACCATCAATCATATTCAAATGATTCCCAATTCAAATAGCCATGAAAACCTTCAAATAACATTCGAGGGTGTCCTCTTTTTAATAGGTTTTGCTACATCAATTCAGTCACGCAACTATTGTAGCTTTCTTAGGTGCCATTGATTAATTTAGGGGTGTTATCTTTTTAATAGGTTCTACTACATCAATTCACTCATGCAACTCCCCTAGCTTTCTTATTTTCCATTGATCAATTTGGGGGTGTTCTCTTTTTTAAAAGTTTTGCTTCATCAATTCAACCCTGCAACAACTGTATCTTTTTTAGGTGTCATTGATTAATTTGGGGGTGTTCTCTTTTGCATAGGTTATTATACATCAATTCACTCATGCAACTATAGGAGCTTTCTTATTTGTCATTCATTAATTTGTGGGTGTTCTCTTTTTTAAAGGTTCTGCTACATCAATTCACTCATGCAACTATTGTAGCTTTCTTATTTACCATTCATTAATTTTGGAGTGTTCTCTAGTGCATAGGTTTTGATACATCAATTCACTCATGCAACTATTGTAGCTTTCTTAGTTGTCTTAAATAAATTTGGAGGTGTTATCTTTTGCATAGGTTTTGCTACATCAATTCACTCATGCAACTCTTGTAGCTTTCGTAAGTGCCATTGATTAATTTGGGGGTGTTCTACTTCATCAATTCAGTCTTGCAATATAAGTATCTTTTTTTTGTCCATTAGATAAATTTGGGGGTGTTATCTTTTGCATAGGTTCTGCTACATGTATTACCATAGAACAATAATCAATAGTGGTACTTTGTTACAACGTGTATTTAGGGGACTTGGTTTTTCAAGGCCTTTCATGGTTGCCTATGTAGCACTTCACAATTCAAAGGTCCAATTGTGGACAAGTGCAACATAGATTACCATTACAAAGGCCTTGGGAAAATCAAGTCTCTCTAAACCATTATTGAATATAACAATTACCAAAATACATTCATCCATGTCACATTGTCTAGGCATTGGCACTACACTATCAATAATTCATTGCATATATCAACATATATTACCATAGAACAATAATCATCAATTCTACTTTGTTACAACATGTATTTAGGGGACTTGGTTTTGCAAAGAACTTTCA
>VDFB02315634.1:0-45881 GCA_007258455.2 Sequoia sempervirens | reverse complement strand
TTTGACCCTGGTGAAGAAGCGTTATTGTATGACAAGAAGTTAAAAAATACTAGCAAACTAAAGACCTATATAATTAATAATATTCTTGGCTCTAGCATAGTCAAATTAAAATTGTTAAGCGGTAAACTCAAAACTAAATATGTTAATGGTGCAAGACACAAACTACACGAAAAGCATAGCTAAGTTGTCTAGAGGAGAAAACAATATTTTAGGCTTGAGGAGAATGTTGGAAGGACCTATACTTCAAAGCACATATCCATATCCGCCAAGACCGATACCACATTGAAGGATCAACAATTATTACTCCAATAATAAGTGGTTTAGTCGGGATGGATCCAGTACCACTCAAGCATGGTGTTTTAAAAAAATACATGCATGTAACATGTCCTTATCCTAAGAGAAACTATACTGTATAGATAAGAGTAGCACAATGTATGTATGGTATGAAATGCATGAGATAAGTAAGAGATAAAGAGAATATATGAGAAGATATAATGTTATATTGAAATATATGCTATATTTTATCACTATTATACTGTATGCATATGTGTATGTGTTAAATCATTTTTAATACTTGGCATTTCCCTCTGATATCAACAGTAATACTTCAAATACTCCATAACAAGAATCCAATCAGCCACTTGACCTAATATTTCTTACTAACACTATTGATTTTATAGCATGGACACTTGAAGTAGCACTTAAGAGCTTGCTTGCTTCAGACGCCCCATCAATGTTCATTCACACTGTAAATGGCTGCATTGACTTTTAAAAAGGCTTACAAAACACCAACTTGTGATCTGCAATCATTGGAGATCTGCACCAAATAGGTTTTAGTTATGGAAAATGGTCTTTCAGCATAGTGAGTTGAATCTATGGTAGATTGAAATGAAAATAATTATTCCTGATTTATACAAGAAACTGCTCTCTTGAATGCTATTAATAATCTTTGTGTTTATCTGATTTGGAAAGGTGAGGCAAGGATCTCCTGCAACCTATTTAAAATGAAAAACAGCGACAAAAATAATCTTTCCCCAATTATGGAAAGGGGATTTTGCGCCCACTGCCAATAGTGGGGGACTAAAACTTTGAATTGTCTCATTGAGATATTTTAGGAAATTTCAACGCCAAATAAAATATTATTATAATTTTTATAAAAAATTCTGATACAAGATTCGGGGTTATTTTTTTCTGATTCCAGCCTGAGAAGGTGTGATTTATAAATGTGACAGTATTACAGGGCAAATGCTCCTAAATTTTGTCCGCAATAGTGGATCGATAAATTCCAGTTTGTCTCCTCTATGGGACCACAAACTCTGAGGGAACCATTGTAAACCCTCATTGCTCCTTAAAAGGAAAAGGAAAAAGAATGATATATACACATCTACCTCATATCAGAGGAAAATTTGCCCTTATACAACAAGGATATCAAACTCGTAAGAAACTAAATTGTGAACTTTAAAACCCCAAAAAAGCAAAGAAAAATAGAAATCAAAGTTTTACGGTTTACTAAGATTACCATTTAACGGCGGTAGCTGCTGCATAAAAGAAGCCAAAGACGGTGATAGACCAGCAAGAGCAGTGCTAGGCTTTGGCTCAGGGAAGCACACGACTCCCACCATTGGTGAGCTCCTGTAATATATTGCTAATTGAAATAATTCAGCGGTAGTTTTCGAAAGTATAAGGAGAAGAGATTAAAGCCAGCAAGCATGCAGAGTGCCCTAATTACTTAACATGCAGCAACAATTGCACCAGAAAATGAAAAAATATGAAAAAAATTATTGGTCAGAAAGGTAAGTTAGAGCTAGAGAATACCTTTCCTGGCCACCAAATTCGAAATGAATAAATTAGCAGTGTGCTGTTCTTGTCCAGCCCAAATTTCGAATTCACGAAGAGCAAAGCAGATGTGCAATTGGCAGCTTGGATATCCCTCCGCTTTTATTTTGCCCTTTGCTATAAAAGTGAAAAGGAATCGATTAATTCAAAGCGTGTGGCGCGGATAATATATAGAAATTTGATTCCGCGTACCAAGTCGGTCTTGCAGCTCCAAGGCTGTCCAAAACTTTGCGTTTTCTTCAAGTGTTAATTGAGAAGTGTCTTTATTAATTAATTATATAATTGTAAACCAAAAGAAACTTTCTCTAAAGCTTACATTCAACATGAAGTAGCACTTGCACAAGGGATGGGTTCTTAACAAATTCACAATTTATTTATTAGAATAATAGAATAATTTTATTAATAATTTATAAAATATATTATCAATTTTAATTTAATATTTCTTATTAGTAGATAGGCTACATATAGTGTGAGCTTTCAGTTTGAAACAAGTCTTATGTCGTCAAACAATTGTTAGGTTGTCATTAAACAACAAATGGTTTAATGGTTTTTGTTCACCATCAGATGGAATTGAATTTTCCCCAAATCATATTGGATTTTGCGTCACACATGAAAACAAATATTAACTCGCAACCAATATTTTTGTTTATATTTTTGTTTAGAAGGCTACAAAAATCTTGTCTCAAGCTCAAGAATCAACCAACTCTATAACCCTAATATTTTTAGATTTACTCCTCACTTATCATAAATATATTGAAGCAACTGATGCAAGGAGATTGGTTTTTGTCCTCCTTATTTTAAAGAATTTTTTGCTTTAATAGGGTTTTGTAAAATTCTTCTTGCAAAGTTATCCCTTTTTTCTTATTGGTATCGTTAACATCATGACACAATTTATATAGAACCTTAAGGTAAGTCACTTGCCATGGTTTCAGTGACGATTTTTCTTGGAATTTGTATGCATTGAATCATTTTTTCTATGTTTTATTTCATTCTAAAACTATTGTGCTTATATCTCCCTTGCACCACTCCTTCAATCACCACTCACACACTTCCTCCACCAACAAATCTTCTAGCAACCTAAAAACCCCAAGAGGTTAGGAGATCAATCCCTAGGGGAAGCCCAATGCCAAAGGGTGGGCTAAGTGTAGTGTTTGAGATAAAAGAAGCCACATGTATATTTTATTTGAGTTGAACCTTATCGGGGTTGTTGATGGTGCTCGTAGGGAATGTCGCAATCAAGAGAAACTACGTATTTTTCTTACATGCTTACTTCATCCTTGCCTCTAATCTCAAGAGCATTAACCAACTATGGAGGAAGCACAATAATAACTACTTCGACTTCAATGTGCACCAGGGGATCTAGAACAAAGTCAATTGAGACTTCATGGAATTCTTCAAATAGGTGAGCTAGATGAAATGCTTGAAACAGGGTGAGGGCAACTAGGAGTATTATAGTTATAGGTCATTTCCAATTGATTTTATCTGGGGTTCAACAAATTTTATGCATGAGGGTCATTTTCCTTTGATGAATGCTCTTAGATGCACCCAAGTCCTTGCCACCATTCTCCAACTCTTTCAACTTTTCCATGATCTATTGTGCCATGTTATCCATTGCTTCATAGATCACACATTCAGTTATCGAGGACAAATTTTGTTTTATGCCATCAAACACTTTGGTTGTAGTCTTGCCTCTTTTATGTGCTCTTTGCAAAGGTTTGTTTACTTTCTCATTATAGTCCAATTGCCCTATTCTATTAACATTAAAATACTTGTTTTTTCTTTGTGATTGTTATAATCCAACATGTATAATGAAAAGGTGAATGGATTGACCAAAATTTGCATATTTTTTTAATTTATGTAGCCCAAATATTAGGTCTACTTTTTCCCCTCAACTCACAAGAAGGTTGAAACATACTAATGGACCACTATGTTCTTTATTGGGTTTTTGGTTTTATGTTTTTTAGTATTGGGAGCCTAGATTGGTTATCATAAAATGGTTGAATATAAAGACAAAACCAAATGAATTTCATGATGATAGAATTTTTAAAGATAGTTCCATATCCATTGGCAAAAATGGGCACCCATTTGCAAGATTCATGGTTCACTTTACTCCTCTAGGTAGACAAGGGTCTCTTGCATTCTTGAATAAATTCTTGAATGCATTATTGCTTGTCTAATGGTATAATATATTCAAGAAATGCAATTGAAAAAAATGATAACTTGTTTCTTGTATATTAGATGATTAAAACATTTTAATTATGAATAGTCAAAATCATCTCAAGGTTGAATGGGCATCTTCAATATTCTAAATATGTGTCTGCACTTTGTCAAAGTTATCAACACCAACATATTTCAATTTGTTTTGAGTCATGTTTTCTTTTCTTTGTCTACTAGATTGTTAGTTGTATTCTAGCTTTTCATGCTTGGTGATTTGACAAGTTCATAAGTTATAACTATGTATAAGAAAATATAAATTGGGATTTTATTTCAAGTATATGTTCAAACATACTTTTGTAAACTTGAAATTAACTTTTTCAACTCACAATTACTTGATGTTGCATGCTTTACATACTGAAATGTAATTCTCACTATTTTTGTCAAGTGTACAAAGAAACTGTTGAACAAAACTGAATATGACATAGAGCTAAGGTTGGTGCCATCTATATTTGAGCCATTGAAATGAATTTCAATGATAAGCTATGAGGCCACCCCTAGTATAAAAATATATAATAAAAACTAAAATTTGAGACGAGTTATCATTTCAAATAATTTTTCTTGCTACATGACAACAATAAGGTAACTTCAAGATTTCTTGGTTGTGAAGTATTTGTGGGGACATGGAATGTAGGAGGTATAGCACCCTTTGAAGGCATCAAATTGGATGAATGGTTGTATGCATCATATGCTTCAACAAGCATTTATGTTTTGGGGTACAAACAAAACTTCCTCATTGCATTCAATTTAGTTTTATGAAGATAATGACATAAACATTATTTATTCTTTATATAGTCAATAGTGCTTATCTTTATGGATAAATTCTTTTGGGTAGACAAAGGTGGGAATGTTTTTGGAACTAATATTTACAAGGGAAAATGTATTGCCTTTAAAAGATCATGTTGAATTAGTAGTTCACTCTTGGCAATCAAGTGTTCGCCCTCTAGCAAACACCATACAACCCAATGCACATGTAACTAGTAGAGGGGTGACCAAACTTGTGTATGGTCCAATTGCTATAAAATGAAGAGTTTTAAAGTGTTTTCTAGTCTTTTTTAGTGTCATTCTTTTTCAGTTGGCAAGGGAAATAAGGAGTTGTTATGAACCTTGTAGATGCATAGAACCTAAAAGAATATTCTTGTTGATGGTGTCAAGCTATATGGAAAGTGTATGTTCTTTAAAGTTTATTTATAATAGGGGAGTGTGAAACCAAGTGTTGTAGAGCTCTTCAATGGTGCTCAAACTTGTTGAGGCTAAATTGATCTTTGTAAATTCATTGTACTTCCTTATTGCACTGAGGAACTAGAAGTAGTTACTTCATAGACCAATTTTTTATGACCCAAAGTGTATTTTATCTAGATAAATGTGTTTCTAGATTTTGAGTTTGTTTTTGTGTTTAATTTTGCATAATTTTGATGTGTAGATATCCATTATATTGTGTAATTTGTAAGCTACTATAGATGGTAAAGGTAGTTTTCAAAGTGTATTAGAAGGTCTTGCATACAAAAATCCATTCTTGATGAATTTATGTGAGGAATATCCTCTCAATTTACTTATCAAAGTGCCACCATTAGGTTTTCCCACTAGCAATCCATGAGTAAGTATTTAAGAAGTTAGTTAAATTAGGAGGATTCACTTTAATAGAGACAAAACATGTGTCTTATATAAAACATCTATAATTGGCCTTGGATGGTCAAAGATATTTAATAACTTCTAGAGAGGCATGAAAAAATAAAATAAAATTGAAGAACCAAGGCTTTCACCAGTCATTAACAAAATCAAATAAAACATGGGAACATATAGGTATATAGTATGTAGTGTTTATACTTATCTAGGACATAAAAAGATTTGTGTTTGCACATTAATGATAGTATACTAATTTTCTAAGATGACATATTTGATCCCATGTACCAAGTGTTGGTATGTGGTGACTGATCATGCAAATATTATACACTCATAATGTATCCTTGTCAGGGTTTAGGGTTGGGTCAGGCCCTGAGCAAGGGTTTAGGGGCAGTAGCCCCCGATAGCAAGGGTTTAAGGGAGTAGCCCCTGAATTTTTTTTCCCGTTAACATGTCAAGGTTTTCCCACTAACACGTCAAGGTTTTCCCATTAACACGTCAAATTGAAAAAATGACTTTGTAAAACCCTAATTCTAGAAGCTTCCAAAAATCTTGTTATAAGTAGTTGGGATTATGTTGTTGTATGGTATTCGGGAGATTGTAATCTATTTTGCACTGGATAATAAAATCGTTGGACGGTTGAATTTCTGCAGATGTATCCCATATTGGGTGAACCACCTTAAATTTCTGTGTTGATCTCTTTTGTATTATTTTTCATTGTTATTTTGGGTTATTTAATTTGCATATAATTGTTAATGTTTATTGCTCCAATCTACTTGAATCCTAACACCAAGCATAATGATGTCTCATCCAACTTGATTTCTCATCAATGAATAAGCAAGATTACATGGATAACTTTTGAGCATATTTTCTTATAGAGGAGAAAATAGTTATGTTTTGCTACTTCGATATCTCGTTAAAGGAGATCCAAATATGGTTATTGATTTATTAACATAATCAAAGTATATTTGTCAAATTATCAAGTAAATAAATAATTAAAAAGACTTTTTCTAGGCATAGGGAATTATCAATTATAAAATCTTTAAAATTGAACTTGATACAAATATTTCCTTCAATTCACTATAGGTAAATATATAATACAAATATTTTATAATTATTGAAAATGTTCAAGATTGTATGTATTTCAAATTTGTATTACAAAATTATATAGACAATAAAAAATACACTTCCTTCCCATGTTAACTTACATATAATTCTCTATCGGTGTAACCATTACACCCCTCCTATTGCAAGTGCTAGTTCAATTAGTGATACATGATAATATATGTGTATATATTTTGAGTATAATTTTTAATTGGATTTTTTATAAGTAGTTCAGTGATGTTTATTTTTCTCTACTTAAAAAATATTTATCTTTTCTAAAGTAGAGATGCAAAAAATTGAACTTTAAAATATTTCAAAAGTATTTATCATGAATATGATTGGCTAAAAAAGTTAGATGTTAAAAGGAAGATTTATTAGGAATTTTTTGGGATATTTCATTATTAACAATTGTTTGAAATATTTGACAAAGTTCCATAAATAGAGCATTTTTTTCTATATAGATACATAAATTTTATATTTATAATTATGTATGTAATTTTTTTCAAAATATAGTAAATATTATATTTAAAAAATAAATGTATCTTTTAAAATTTTTATTACTTTTATAATATCACCTAAAAATTATTTTAAATTTGTTTTTGGTTAATAAAATATATAAGTATTAAAATTTACATTAATGAACAAAATGAGAATAATATTCTTAAAATAATACTAATAATAATAAAATTAAGTTGAGAATTAAATTTATTATTATAATTATCATTATATAAATTAAGTTACAATTTTTTTTTTTTTTTAGACTGCAGGAATCGGGTAGCACGACCCCCTATAAAGCTGCAGTGCTGGTAAACTTTTTACGTGGCCGGCGCCCGGTGCGACAGCCCTCCGGTACCACGAGGGTGGGGGAGACTAGAACTTGTGACCAACCTCCTGCTATAGGAAGATTTAGCCAACCAAGCTAGGGCCCCAACCCCATATAAATTAAGTTACAATTATAATTATATAGATTTTTAATTAAATTATGACTAGAGTTATAATTATTAGAATATATTTAATAGTTGCAAGGAATTGTAGCATCATAAATTGTTGACCCTAACAATTGCATTCTATGTGTTGGCTCCCCCTATGTGCTTGGACCTAATTATGTTTATTATTTGCTCATTTTATTATCATTTTTGAAAAATCAAGATAAATTTGGGAATTAAAATTAATTATTTATTTAACAACAACTTAAATTCCAAAATAGGTTTGGTCTAGGGCATCCTCAATCTTGACCACCCTATTTTGGCCCAATTTTAAATATTTTATTATCACATTTTATATTTACAAATATAAATTCATTTGTTGGCTTTTCGAAATAATTATTGTGGGAAATGAAGAAATGCATATCAATATAAGTTTTTCACCATTTGAAGCTAGAATGATTTTTTTAGCAATTGAGCATCATAAAAAGTAGTCAAGGCAATTCAAGAGCAAAATAAGCATCATCTTATAGAATTTTCATCAGTTGAAATTCATGTTAGCAATACATCATGTGAGATTTGTTTCATGTTTTATTTCATTGTTTTGTGAGTACTAACACTTGGAGGACCTTCAATCAAGCACCAAATTATCCTTGCATGAGATGTGTGACATGACTTCAGTCCATCAAGGAAAACATATCTGAGTGGTAAGTTACAACACTTATGATTCATAATTTTCTTTATCCATTTGCTTCTACCCAACCTAGTGTAAGTACTCTTTATCCAACATCATAATAGTCATTGTGGAGGTGGAAGTTACACCAAAATGAATTTTGACTTAGGTAAGCCCTTTACGACACAAACATTTCTCTCCTTTCTTTCTTGTAGGTTATAAATTTCAAGTGGATTGGGAGAATATTAAAGACCTAGCATCAAGATCAAGCATTCAAGCATGTCCATTCATCAAATTAGGGAAAGATCAATTATTCATCAATAGACAAAGTTCCAAAGTTGAGTTCTACAAGAAATCACATACAAATTGTAACTCATTGATACCTATTCAAAGATTCCAAAATGCATCATTCTTAGTCTAGGTTTCCCACACCCCTAACCAGTCAGTTTTAGTCTAGATTTGAATGCTAGGTTACTTTGTCTCTTCCCTTTACTTTGTTGTTCTTAGTCTTTTCTTAAAATTTCTATGCTTTTCTACATTCACATAAGTTTGTTGTAGTTGCATAGTTGACCTAATTTACATTTATAAAATCAAATTAGTTCAATTCCTAATCAATACATCAACACCCCCAAGGGGGTCCAAAACCTTGATCAACCATTCTAGCTCTTCCTTGAGGATAGTAGCCAAGTGGATTTTTATTCAATCAATTTTGTGTCCCCCAAAGTGATGTAAGTGGAAAGGTGTGATTTAGACCCTAGATCCTCTTTTCCCATGTCACATGAACAAATTAAAATTTAACTATGCTACGATAGATTTACACACATTTATATGTTCTATTAGATGTTTAATAAATTTTCAATAGGAAAAAGTATCCCAATTTATTATATAATTTTAAGAGAACTTCCAAAATTATTGTGTATTTTTGGCTAGTATTATTTTTATAAAAAATATACTATCAATTTTATTTTAATATTTTTAATTAGTAATATAACAATCTATTTAAAATTATTTGTAAATGAATAAAAGTGATGTGATTGTAACATTAATTTAAAATAAAAATAAATTCTCTATGTGATTTCACTATAATTAAAGATTAAAATAAGATTAATAAGGAACAAAATTTGATCATGATTAATTAATAAAGAGGTGACTAGGCCTCACCATTCAACATCATGACCATTAATAGATCAGAATCTTGCACACCTAAACTCAACGAAGCCATTTTACTAGTAGCTCATGTTGGTTTCCAAAATCATAAAGCAAAAACCAATAAACTTCCACAAAATACTTGCACACAATAAGCCTAATTTACATTTTCAAGAGATTGATACCAGATTTTAGTAATATGTATAATGTAACATTGCTTATGTAGGTAAGGTTGTGAAGATAGTCAAGTCAAACACAACGACTAACTAACCCTTCAATAATGGAACATTTGTTAACTCACATGACAAGTGTTCTTATGAGTGGCAAGTGAGCATGCAAGAGGTGTCTCACAAAGTGGCCCAGACATTTGACTCAACAACATGAGGTAAGACAAAACTCTAGAATATCCTAAGTAAACTTAAGAAAATGTGAATAGGTCAAACTAGAAAGTGATGACAACTTAAAACTAGTTATCTAATGACAGTAGATTTACACTAACACCCTCCCTAAGTGCAACTTAGGAAGTAATGTATGCATGGTGATGAGTTTTGGCTCCTAGGCCATGTTAGGTACTCATGTATAAATTTCTCATGAAGTGGAGATAATGAGAAAAACCTTGTGGGAAATGGAAACTGTAACGCTGAAAATAAGCTTTGCACAATAGAAACAAGGAAGATTGATTAGAAGCACACATGCATACAATACTAAAATCTAAAATGCAAATTCATTCGTTAAGCAACAAAGAACATGGGAAAGTAAAAACGTAATTAAAACTAGAACAATCTCACCAATTTTCAAACGTATTTCCATGATTCATCTCGATTGCCCTTCTCCATTTTGCTTGTGTAGTATAATTGCCCTCAGATTTTCAAGTTCGTGCAAGTATATCCTATGATAGTGATTAACAAAATATCGAAGATTCAAGACAAAGTTGCTCTCAAAAGTTATAAAATTTGCGAGAGAGATTGGAATGAAGAATGACAGATCAATTTATAGGAAATTGATTATTTGAACGACAGGCCAAGATCGAAAGATCAACGGACAGTTGAGATTGACTGATTAGACATGCATTCTGATAACTGATAGTGATGACATGAGTGATTCGAATTAGAAATAGAATTAAAGATTAAATAAATGATTTAATCTTTAGTTGGATTCAAAAACATTAGAAATATCTTTGCATGACAAAGATGAAGATTGATTATAATGATCTCTGTTTGAATGCACGCACAACACTTAATTAATTAAATAAGAATATTTAATTAATCCGCATGTACACGCAATTGAGTTAGAACTGGACGATTGACTGACTTGACAAGAGATTACTCGAGACAACCACTCAGACATTAAATCAAATATTAACTGAGTGATTAAAATAGATGTCGAGTCGAGTAAAAGTGAATACTTAGATAACTCACATAATTATCTAAAATATAGAGGAATGTGTTAAAATAGAATTAATGAATTAAATAATTCATAATATTTATTTAATTAAGTGATGAAGGGATTTTAAATGAATAATTAAATAAATAATGAATTTATTTAATTATAGTTGAAATATGATAAAGAGTAAATTAAATAAGAATTTATTTAATTTGACAAGACGAATAAGGTTAATTAGTAAGATAATTAAATAAAAAGCGTTTATTTAATTAATTAGATATAATAAAGAAAAGTGTGAATTAATTAAATAATTAAGATTATTTAATTAATAGAAGAAATAAAAGAAGATGAATTAATTAAATAATTAAGATTATTTAATCAATAGAAGAATAGGAATTATGAAGAATTATGGAAGTCGCAGGCCTAAACCAGATTTCAGTGTCTACATTTGCCCCTCTTTGATACAATGTCGTTTCGGCATTGTGTCAAAGAAAATTGATAAAAATATGCCCCAGTAATGCTCCAGATTAGAATAGGTGAAGGTATGCCCCCTTGGGAAAAATGACAAATTTTTGAAACGTGGAGAAAAATGTGGAAATGCTCCCGATTAGTCCAGTAAATAGGCAGAAATGCAATGCAGGTGACGGATTTGGGATTGGAAGTGGGAGGGACGAGTACAGGATGATAGAAAATGGAAGTTTACATGGCCAGTAGGAAGGAAATGCCACCTAAGCCCTAGGTATATATTTGAATTGGGGTGAAAAACTATTCATTTGCACCCACCTAGCTTAGAGATTTGAAAATTTGCTCTGACTTTCAGGAACAATGTCTCCAGTTCTAGCCACCCATCATCGTGCATACAGGATCCAGACATACCAGAGACCAGCCGGTGCGGACCCCCCGGTATGGACCTAAAACTTGCCTTTTGAAAATTTTTAATTTGCGCGTATTTTAAGACATTTATTGCATTTTAAGTTATGCGTCGTTTTTAATTGTGCACCGCATATGTATGCACGAACGATGCATATGTATGCAAAAAACCACATTTAAATTTTAACGCCGGTCGGTTAGAGTAGGTTTTAGCGGATAAACGCATTTGATTATCTTGATACGCATTTGATTTTTTTGAAACGCATGTGCATATTTATAGCCGCATATGTTTATTTAGAAACGCATTTGTCATTTTGAAACACAAATGTTATTTTTATGATGCATATGATTATTTAGATACACATTTGTCATTTTGAAACGCAAATGGTTATTTTTATGATGCATATGTTTATTATTAACCGCATTTGATTAACAATGACGCATATGGAATTTGTGAATCGCATTGTGAAAATGCGACGCATGTATTAAAAAAATGACGCATGTGCAAAATAACGACACATTTGCATTTTTCACTAGAATAAATGATTCAGGCTTACATGAAGCATATATGATACGGTTGCAGGTTGTATTGGACCCTATCTATACACGGGAGTCAAGACCCATGACGTTTCGATTCAGAGACAGCTTGCGGTCGGCCGAGTGACAGACTCTATGGCATTTAGGTTTGTTGCATGTGACCGATATGCCCTAGATTCGGGCAAATCGGGGATTACTGACAGCACTATGTGAGCGGTGGCACTCAAAGACATCATCGTTCCACCTACCGACTGGAGAGGCCACGGTGACCTTGGAGGATGTATATAGGATATTGAGACTGCCTATTAGAGGGACACGGGTAGGCTATGATACCCATAGGGGTATAGCCGAGATGTGTAGATATTACCCCCATGCCGACGTTAGACAGCTAGGGGTTGACGACTATGAGATTAGGTGGCGGGTATTGGCCCAGAGATATAGACAGTTAGACTGTCTAGTAGCAACACTGATAGGTGGTATTGTACTGCCTGACCGCCGAGGTCATGGATTTCCTGTGGGATGGGGGCAGATGTTAGTGGGCATGCTCAAGCATCGAGTTGTATATGCCTGGGGTTCGTGTGTGCTAGGGATGTTGTACTTCCACCTTCACGATATTGCCTACCGAGAGGCATAGTCGATGAGTTGCGGTACCACGCTCCTGATGGTATGGGCGTGGGAGCATATTGCTATTTTCAGACCACCTGTTACAGTAGACTTGGCTCGTGGAGCTCCATACGCCTTCCGTTATGCGGGGGCAACCACACAGCATCATATTGGGGACACAGGTTACTTTAGACATGCTATAGACACCATGCAGGAGTTTACATGGAGACCGTACCTAGGCTGCAAGGTGTGGTCAGATGAGGGCGAGCACTTGCACTTTTGTCGATAGACACAATATTTGGTGGGATGGACAGTGTCCCATATGCACATTATAGAGTGACAGTTGCCAGACCGGGTACTGAGACAGTATGGAGAGGTACAAGATGTACTTCGAGGGAGAGCCCAGTTTGCCAGGTCGTCACGAGAGGTCCTGCTATGGGGGCCAGAGATTCCAGTCGCCACTGCAGAGGCAGATATTGATGGTTTATAAGCACTTCCATGGAGATGGAGGGATGGACCAACAGATCCAGGGACCACTCCAGCTTATGATCAGTGGTGGGCAGTACAAAGGCTGATTCCCATGACAGATCCAGGGCAGCCAGCACTGGTAGAGTGGCGTGGGATAGGTCCACGAGGTATACGAGGTAGAGGGAGAGGCCGAGGAGGCAGAGGAGGCCGTGGTGATGGAGGGGATGATGGCAGAGGTGGCTGACGTGGAGGCAGGAGAGGGAGGTGTGGTCGACGGGGATGAGGACTAGCCTTGTCATCGATCCGGGAGGAGAGAGGAGGAGAGGAGGATGTGGCTATCTTAGATGTGGCCAGAGGTGGTGAGGAGGAGTAGTCGGCAGAGGCTGTTATCCTAGACATCCCAGATATCCCAGCAGAGGCAGAGGTAGGTGTCGAGGAGGTAGGCAGAGAGGAGGGAGGTGCCGAGGAGGCAGGCAGAGAGGAGGGAGGTGTCGAGGAGGCAGTTGGAGAGGAGGTAGGTGCCGAGGAGGCAGTTGGAGAGGAGGCAGAGGTTGATGCCCTTGGGTTGCTAGGTGCCTACTAGGAGGACGATGATAAGGATGATGATCATGAGAGAGAGATCCGAGATCAGATCCTGGAGGAGCTTGATGAGGAGGAGGATGGGATAGACAGGGCCAGATAGGATGAGAGAGGGGCAGAGGATCCGAACACAGATATGTTACGAGCCTAGGTTGCCTCCTTGGAGGAGCAGATGAGAGTATTGATGGCAAAGAGGGATGCTTATCGGGTGGAGAGAGACAGAGCCTTGATGGACAGGGATCAGGCTATAGCCCGGCGGCAGGAGACTGAGCAGAGATTCATAGAGCTCAGGTCATTATGCATAGGACCATCAGCAGTATTTTCCAGAGAGTTGGTCAGAGTTGGAGAGAGGGAGAGATACTATCGGGACTTATATGAGGCAGAGGTTCCCCTAGAGAGACAGGCTCCCAGTTTTTCAGCGGCTCACAGTAGCAGGTCATAGACTAGGACCCACACGTGGACAGTTAGCACAGAGGGGGTGGATCAGCCACGTAGAGTAGGGCCATATGATAGACCTCCCACAGCTCAAAGATCAGCAGGTTCCCAGCATCATTCTCCCACACACCCCCGACATGATGGCAGTGGCAGTTCATGATAGAGATACTGCTTGAGAGTACTTTGAGACATTATATTTTGGTCTTATAGCCTGCGGGCTTCCATGTATTTGTGATACATTATGACATTGTGATGTGACACATTTGAGCGATATATATATATATATGATTTTGGCGGCGATTCTCATGATATGCATTTCTATTTATTGATCATGTAGTCCTTATGTATACATGTGATGTTTATATGATATGCCTATGTGATGGATGATTGTATGTATGTTATGATGTTTATACAGTTAATGAGATAATGTTGATTCTATATAATGTATGATTCTATATGATGTTGATCCTATATGATTATGAGATGCAATATGATGTTATATGTAGGATGCAGACGACATGTGATGCTATACAAATGTAATGTGATGCATATATTTACAGTTGATTTGTACATGGAATGCTTATAATATGTATTATGCCATGATGATCTAAATGTAAAATATGCCTATATGTAAGAATGTTTCTAACATGTATGTGGCTGCAGGATGATGTATAATGTTTTATGTCACAAGACTTCGCCATAATGCAAGAAAGAACTGTTAGTGCGGAAAGGAAGATCGAGCAAGAATGAAAGACAAAAGATAGATGTTAGTATTAGGAATCTTCGATATTTTGCTGTATCATAAAAGGAATTGCACTTTATCATCATTGGGCAAGACTAATACAAATGGAGAAAAACACCGTGATATGACATAGATCAAGGTGTGCAAGGTCATCCACATGCTAATAACAGACAGTCGCAAACAAGGATTGTCATTAACTCATACTAAGGGCACAAGTTGCCCCAGTCTTTTTGTTAGAACAAACCACAGACAGCAAACAAAAGAAAAGATGGGTCATGAGACGTCATTGCTCCTCTAAATCCTTCATGGGACATCCTTGAGGAAACTAGTAACATGACCCAAAATCAAATTGAAAAGACAGTCGATAGACAACAGTCAAAGAAAATAGAATTCTGATACGTCATTGCTTCTCTAAATCCTTCATGGGACATCCTTGAGAAAGCTAGTAACATGAATCCCAGTCATCAATTCAAGATAAATGATAAGATAAATAAGCCATAAAGTCAAAAAGCCAGTAAAATGTTTTCCAAAACATGATTTGTTTGTTTGATTTTTTGATTGATAGAGCCTGATTGCAAGAGATACACATATCGGATAAGACTGTGAGTCTGGTTTTGATGTTATGACTATCTGTATAAGGCATGACAAAGCCTGGTTTCAGAAAGACATGTATCATATAAGACGTTGAGTCAGATGTCGTTTATGTGATAACTTGTGTAAGGCTATGTTTGACCTAATCGATTATGTAGGAAGGACTCATCCTGTATAAGACATAGGTTGATTGTTTGATAATGTCTGTTTCCAAGGACACATCCTGTAGCAGACTGTAGTTGATCTATTTTGATTGTTTTGTTTGGCAAGGTGTTTGATTTGACTTAGAGACATTGCTGACTTGTTCACCAGATTGATGCATGACTTGATACGATGTGTGGACAATTGATTATGTGTGATGATAAACCCTAAAGGACCGACCTAGTGCGGCCTCGAGGGCTCATCAATTGATGGCCTTGCCTACGTTATACACGCAGAGACCTCATAGTTCAAGTTGACTTGACCAACAAGACTGACTACAAATAGAAGACGTGTATGAAAATGAAAGTGACGAACCCTAATGGACTGACCTAGTGCGGCCTCGAGGGCTCATCGATTGATAGCCTTGCCTACGTTATACACGCAGAGACCTTGTAGTTCGACACGACCAATGACCTTGTCATATAGACATATGGATTGAATCATGAATTTATACAGACAAACCTAAATGGACTGACCTAATGCCTTGGGGGCACATTGGTAGATGGCCTTGCCTATGTCCAGTCACAGAGGCAACATAGTTCTACAAACGACAAAGACTGACAAGTGCGACTGACTCTGACTCTGTTTTTGGATTTTTGAAATGTTTTGATTTTTTCATCTTTTTGAAGTTTTATGATGTTTTTGGATTTTTTTTCATGGAGTTACGTCTTCCACATAGCCAATGTAAGAACCAATATGACGCACGTCAAGTGTTTGCCCCCAGTTGAGTATAAGACCAATTAATTATGAATAGGGTAAGATGAGGGATATGAAATTTCGCTTGATGTCAATCATTCCAATTTATGGGAAAGACTACCACTTATTATGAATGGTATATACAAATGATGGACAGGAAAGATAAGGGATATGTACAAGGATAGGTATTATGTACAGGGAAGTGTACTATGTACAAGGATAGGTAGTATGTACAGGGATAAGGACTATGTACACGGAAGTGGACTATATACAAGGTAGCGGACTATGTACATGGTAGATTAGAATAATAGTAGACAAAGGAGCAGAGTTGAGTACACATGGTGCCTGTTTGCCAGGTTTTCACCATGGTACCTATCCAAAGCGCCACCAAAGTGGTTTTCACTATTGGACGAATGATTTGTCTTTACTATTTTCCATATTATCTAATTTTTTTGGTGTTACCAAGACGCCTGTTTGCCAGGTTTTCACCTTGATAACGATTTTTTTGTGATTTTTTGATTTTTTTGTATTTTTGCTAATTAAGACAAAGGCTCCTAGAAGCTATGCGTAGAACTTCTTTAGATGCATACTATTGATTGGTGAGGACAATGGTTCACCTTCAGGAGTAGAGAGTTGGTATGCTCCTGATCCAAAAGCTTTTGTGACAATATAAGGTCCTAACCATTTAGGTTCAAACTTTCTTGGTTTTTCTCTTTCTGCTTGATTTTTTGGGTTCTCCATTAAAACCAGGTCACCAATGTCAAAGTTTCTGTTCAAGACTCTCCTGTTATAGCTATGACGAAGGCGATTCTGGTATGCTTGGAGATGGTCTAGTGCCTTTTGTCTTCGCTCATCTAGAAATTCTAGCTCCTGGAGTCTCGACACTCGGTACTCTTCATCATCAATGTGGCCTTTCAAGGATACCCTTAGGGAAGGAATCTCAACCTCAATAGGCAAAATGGCTTCAGACCCAAAGATAAGTGAATATGGGGTAGCACCAGTGGGAGTACGAATACTTGTATGATAATCCCATAAGGCAGGGTTAAGTTGTAAATGCCAGTCACGACCAGCATCATTGACAGTCTTCTTGAGAATTCTAATGATGGTCTTGTTAGATGCCTCCGCTTGGCCGTTACCTTGTGGGTAGTATGGAGTGGAAAAGTGATGTTGGATATGAAATTCATCACACAGGTGGCAGACTTCTTGGTTCTTAAATGGGCGGCCATTATCAGTGATTATGGACTGAGGGACACCATATCGACAGATGATATAGTTCAGAATAAATCTAGAAATCTGTGTGCCGGTAATGTATGTCATAGGAATGGCCTCAATCCACTTCGTAAAGTACTCAGTGGCAGTGATAATGAACTTGTGTCCATTAGATGATGTGGGGTGGATCTTACCTATGAGGTCGAGTCCCCATTGGGAAAAGGGCCATGGTGACGTGATAGGATGGAGCTCCTGTGCTGGGGCATGTATCAAATCTCCATGAACTTGGCATTGGCGGCATTTTGTTACAAAGATATATGAGTCTTTTTCCATAGTAGGCCAATAATAACCCAGTATCATAATCTTTTTGGCTAAGGTAGGACTGCTAGAATGGGAACCACATATACCCTCATGCACCCCATGCAAGGTTGCCTGTGCTTCAGTAGAATCAAGACATCTCAGTAGGGTATTATCTAAGGCACGTCTATATAGGATGTCTCCGACGATGGTGTATTTGGCTGACTTATGGAGGAACGTCCTACGTTGGTTATTGGATAGGCCAATGGGTATGACTTTGGCATGAAGGTAATCATAGATTTCTTTGTACCATGGGGAATCAGGACCAACGATGTCACACACCATTTCAGAATCTGGGATATCGTAGGCTGGGACCAAAAGTTGTTCCACCAAGAACTCAAACTTAGGCACGTTGTTAGGAATATCAAGAAGTGATGCAATTGTAGCCATAGCATCTGCTGCCCTGTTTAAAACCCGAGGTATTTGATGAAATTCGACTTTGTCAAAGTACTCTTTAAAGCTATCTGCCATGCACTTGTATGGAGTAAGCTTCTCATCCTTAGTCTCATAATCATCATTTACTTGTCTAATTACTAGTTGAGAATCGCCATATACCTGTAGGTTCTTGATTTTCCATTTGACTGCCATGTGTAAACCTGTCACTAAAGCTTCATACTTTGCCATGTTGTTAGTGCATGGAAATGCAATCCTGAATGACTTAGGGATGGAATCACCCTGTGGTGTGATAAACAATATCCCAACCCCTGAACCATGATTTGTATGTGAGCCATCAAAGTACAGTTTCCATGTTATGTTTGTGTTAAATGTGAATATGAACTCATCAAGAAAGTCTGCAACTAATGGGTGATCTGCCTGTATGGGTGCATCAGCTAATTGATCAACAATGACCTGCCCTTTAATAGCTTTTCTTTCTACATACTGGATATCATACTTACTAAGTATCATTACCCACTTGGCCAGTCACCCTATTAATGCTGCCTTACTGAGAAGATATTTCAAAGGGTCTATTTTAGCAATCAACATTGTTTGATGGTTTAGCATGTAGTGCCTCAGTTTTTGGGTATCAAATACTACTGCAAGACAGGCATGTTCAATGTTACTATAGTTGAGCTCATAACCAACCAAAGTCCGGCTGATATAATAGACTACCCTTTCATGACCTTCATCGTCATTCTGTGCAAACAATGTTCCAAGTGATGAATGGGTTGCTGTAATATAAAGAATCAACGGTCTTCCTTCAACAGGTGGCATTAAGACAGGTGGTGTGAGTAAATACTCTTTAATCAATTGAAAAGCCTCTTCACACCTAGCTGTCCATGCAAAGGGTACTCCTTTCTTAAGTAGATGTTGAAAAGGATGTGTCTTGTCTGCTAGCTGCACTATAAATCTTTTGATAGATTGCAACCTTCCCTGTAATGTCCTTAGTTGACTAATATTGTTGGGTGGTGGCATGTCCATGATTGCTTTTACCTTAGTAGGATCTACTTCAATACCTCGTCTAGAAATGATATAACCTAATAGCTTTCCTGACTTGACTCCAAACACACATTTCTTTGGATTGAGTCTCACATTATACTTCTCCAGCCTCTGAAATACCTTGTCTAAAACCTGTAAATGTTCTGCCCTTGTCTTGGATTTTACAATAAGGTCATTGACATAATCCTCCATACAAGTGTGTACTAGATCATGAAAGATAGTAGTCATAGCACGTTGATAGGTTGCTCCTGCATTCTTGAGTCGAAGGGCATAACATTCCAACAATATGTTCCCCAAGGACAAGTGAAGGTTGTCTTAGGTTCATCTTCAGTGGCAATTTTGATCTGGTTATATCCTGAGAATCCATCCATAAGGGACATCTCATATCCTACTGTCATGTCAACTATCATGTCTATATTAGGCAAAGGGAAGTCATCCTTAGGACAAGCTTTGTTGATATCTCTAAAATCAGTGTAGATGCGGATGCCCCCAGCTGGTTTGGTAACTGGTACAAGATTGGAAATCCAATCTGCATAGTCAATAGATTTGATGAAACCAATGTCTAAGAGTTTCTTGAGTTCTGCCTTGACTAATAAAGCAATTTGTGGATGCATTTTTCTCAACTTCTGTTTTACTGGTTTGGCACCTGGTTGTAAAGGCAAGTGATGCTGAACAAGTCCAGGATCTAATCCAAGCATGTCAGCATATGACCAAGCAAAATTTATCTGTCTCTGTGCAAAGAAGTCATGGAACTTTGATTTCTCTTCTGTTGTCAATGATGCTGCCAAATAAACCAGTCGAGGATTCTCCTTTGTGCCTATGTTGACTTCTACTGATTCTTCAACGAGCATGGGTGACTTTTCCTGTGCAACGGGGAGAATTTTCAAACCTCCATCCTTAGGTGCCTCAGAGAGGTTTTCACCTTCGGATGCGTCCTTTCTTTTTACTTTTTCAATGTCTAGAGGTGCCTTGTGGTTTTCACCTAGAGACTCATCCTTTTTATCTTGTTTATTCTTTTTCTCATTTTTGCAACTGGAGGGTTGAACAGACTCCCCAAAATATGCTTTATTGTCCAAGTCAATGGTAAAACCAGCTTTATGATCTCCATTAGGTATGCCTTCACGTAATCCCAGGAACTCAACAATTGCTTCGTCGTTCTCAAAAGTGTCTAAGACAGGTGTGTCTTGTTGATCCCAATCAATGAGCTGAGGGTAGACTAATGGCATGTCATCGTCAGAGTTATCGAAGTCTAATGGGGTCAAGGTAAAGATTGAATTATTCACGTGGTTACAAAAATCTTGTACCAGGTCCTCTTTGCTCTTAGGTTTGGGTCTAGGTGGGTGAATAGGTGGGCCTAATGCCAGGGTTTGACTATCAGAAACAGATGGCTCAGGTTGCCAAGAGGTAGATTCAAGTGATTCCCAATAATAGTGTTTAAACCATTCCTCTTTTGTCATTTTCTTTGGTGGACAGGAATTTAAAGGATTGGGTGAGGAACTTAACATCAAGTCAAGTTCTCCAAATAATTTGTCAAGGTCCATGTAAGAATTAGAGGATAAGGAATCCCACTCATAATCGTTAGAATCGGGGGAGTCACAATGATGTTGGTCTACTGGTTCGTGAGATGTCTTAATATCTTTTGAAGAACGTACTTCCTCAAGTAAGGGTGATAGAGTACTAGGAACGCCAATCTGAATCGGTTGAAACCCTAGCCCTACTCCTTTTGGCCATTGAGAAACAAATATTGGTTCCACTCTGCCATCTTGGTTTAAACCTAAACCACTTTGTCCATCATATCCTTTGCTTTGCATGATTTTGAAACCCTTTCCATATAGACTTGTAGGAATATGATCCAGTAAGAGTGGTTTCTCTTCGTCTTCCCTATACAGCCAGGAAGTGACATCTTCTGCATCGATAGCCTCTTTGCTTAATTCACCCCATTTAGTGAAAGTGGTTGTGGGGGAACATGTATAGTGATCATGGTACGTCCCCTACATTATAGGTAGACCATATGACTTAGGAGGAACCAAATGGCTAACACAATAAGAAGTCTTCATGTAATACTCTCCACAACCCTTGTCTTGGATCTCGACCTTAGGAGTGGTAGGAAGTGAGGGTGAAACAGATGTTCGAGTGAGTGTGGATGGGTCAACATAAGAAGATGGATTAGATGGTGAGGCCTCTTGGTTGACTGGCACTTGACATTGAGGGATCTCCTTTAGATTGGTGCAATACTGGAAAGGATCGGGATCACCATCTATAGTTATTTGTGCCATTGTAAGGGAATTTAAGACATTGATGATATGTGGAGGGACCGCCTTCATGGCATGAATCCACAGTCTACCTAGGGAGAAGGTTATAAGGGAGGGTGAGATCCAAGACCTGGAACTTTGTCTCCATTACCGCAAGACCAATTCTGATAGGAAGTGTTACCACCCCCTTTGATTTTAGTTCTTCATCATCATAAGCCTTAATGACAATACTCTTAGTGGTGTCTCATGCTTCTGAGATACCTAATGCCTTAATTAGTTTTAAAGTGCATAGATTTAACCCTGCTCCTCCGTCTACCAAAACTCATCTAACTTGGTGTCATCGACAAGGACTTCTAGATGTAAAGGGTCATTGTGGTTCGTCTTGTCCGTGGCATAGTCTTGTTGAGAAAATGTGGCATGATGATTATTGGTCAAGTAGCCCACCATTTCCTGGAAAAAATTGACATCAAGGTCATTAGGGACCGTGGTGTTCTGTAAAGCCTTATCGAGGATATCGGTGTTAGGAGAGATACGCAACAATTCCAAGATTGAGATTTGGGCTGAGGTCTTCCCCAATTGGTCAAGTAGGTTATATTGTAACTTGGAAGGTTGAGGTGTTTGCTGTGATGGAGGGCCTGGGATAGTAAACTTAGTACGATGAGTATTGACTGCACACTCATGATTAGCATTGATAGTAATGGTATTGATGTTTTGATCAGCGGCGCGAAGGCAATGAATGATTTTGCTATCATAGTCATGTTTGATACTCGCATAATTGGCTGACATATTGGTTCAGTACTCAAACTGGGGACAGTTCCTTTCCCATGGTCATGTAGTGGGTCTGAAAAGACTTGATGATTAGTGTTGGATGTCTTTTGTTTTTGTCCACTAACCTCAATAATTCTCTTGTCAACAAGATCTTGTATGATATTCTTCAGTTGTTGACAGTTTTGTAGGTTATGTCCCTTAGTCCTATGATAATCACAAAAGGCATTGTCATCCCACCAAGCTGGTTTAAACTGTCCTGGATCGTATTGTCTTGGTTCCTGCAGCTGTATGAGGTTGTGTTGTAACAGTTGTTTGAACACCGACTCAATGGGTTCCCCTAAGGGAGTGAACTCACGTTTTTGAAATCTCCTTGGTTGTGGATGTTGAGTATTTGAGACCATGTTAGGAGGTTGATTGACAACATTAAGCGTGTTGGCAAAAGTATGAGGTCCTTGTAATGTGAGGAGGGTCTTGCTTGTAGTGTTTTAGCATCAACCACCCCATCATTGGTGACATTTTTGTTGCGAGACCAGAATCTGTTTCTGTCAGTGGGGGTGTTTTGTACGATTGGGTTTCTATTGGATGTTGTCATTTTGATTTCACCCTTTTCAATGAGATCCTTCTCTATTATCACCCCTTTTTCCATGAGTTCTGAAAAAGATATGTAGCAATGTACCCTTAAGTTACTCCTGAGTTTTGGATGAAGGTTTTCTTGAAACATTGTAACCTTTTGTTTTTTGGGTATCTCGATAGGACACCTACTAGCAATAGTTCTCCATCGCTGGAAGAAAGCAATGAATGTTTCACCTTTGTCTTGTGTTGTGTGGCACAAGGTTACTATATTTATCTCATGGTCAATGTGGAAAGAGAATTGCTCCTCAAATTTCTCGACTAGTTCCCCCCAAGATCTAATGCCAGAATCTAAACTCGAAAACCATTCCAGTGCAACTCCTACAAGACTTCGTGGAAATAGCCTCATAAGATACGTGGGGTCGTAAGTGACATCTATGCATATGGTAGAAAATTCCTTGATATTTTCTACTAGATTGCGTTTGCCATTGTACTTAGGAAGATTCGGTATGACATATCCGTGAGGGAAAGGTGTCATGTACAATGATCTATCAACAGGGAATGGGCATATGTGCTTTGGTGAAAATGATTTCTTAGTTGAGACCGACATGTTATCCATTTGTGTTTGTAATGCGTGCATTTGTGTTTGTAGGACGTCAACTTGGGTCAAAGATGTGCTAGGAGGATTATGCGGATCCATGTATGTATTCTGAAATCCAAAGTCTCATGATGGGTTTCGATTGAATGTTAGCATCTGAGGTGGATTTGGATTCGAAATGTTGGTAAATGTATTCTGGTCTGGTATCTGCATAAATTGGTGTTGACCTAGGTTCTGTGTAAATGGATTTTGAGCACCACTTTGTGAAAAGGGATTCTGATTCAGAATTGATGTGAATTGGTTTTGACTTGGAATCTGTGTGGACGGATTCTAACTACCAATCTGTGAAAAAGGGTTCTGATTCGGAATCGGCATAATTTGGTTTTGACTTGGAATTTGCGTGGACGGATTCTGACTACCAATATGTGAAAAAGGGTTTTGATTCAGAATCGATATAAATTGGTTTTGACTTGGAATCTGCATGGATGGATTTTGACTACCAATCTGTGAAAAAGGGTTCTGATTCAGAATCGATGTAAATGGACTATGATTGCTAGTCTGGAAGACTGGATTTTGATTACCATATTGGAAGGAAGGAATGCTCCTTTTTTGTGTAATCCTTGGTATAGTACTAGTGATTTGAGCACTAGGTATGGCCATCGACTGTGGTAAGGTACCCATGATACTAGTAGTAGGTATGGTTGTTGATTGTGCACTTGTGACACTGACATATGATGTATGGGCTAACGTTTTAGGTCTTTTACTCCCAATAAGAGGACCAGTGGGAGTGGATGATGATGCCCCTGTAGTGAAATTAAATCCCGATGTCATGCTAGATGTACCAAATGGGGACGTATGGACTGTTGTACTCTGTGTAGATGTGCTAGATGGCATAGTTGTGCTGACCTGAGGTATAGTAGTACTAGCAGTCGTGGTATTTGTCCCTTGTGTAGGTTGAGTTTTTAAGGTGCTAATGTCAAATCCTGGAGGTAAGGTAGCACCTTCAGCTAGCAATTTTCCTAAAAACCGTTGAAGATCATTTGCTAGGTACTCATCTACAAAAGAGGCAAACTCAGGGTCCTGTGCAACAGCCTCTATGTCCTCTACTACAATGTGTCCTTGAGTGTTTCTAGTGGTGAATTTGTCTAATAGAGTCTTATGAGGTCTTGAAGAAAATGGATTGATGAACTCGTTTGGGTTTGACATGTTCTCTCTCTCCTCTTATACCTAGTTTCAACCATGTAAGACAAGCTCAATATGCGGGAAATGCAAGACTATATCTAGAAACTGTATGACTCTAGTCTATGTTTTTGGGATTTTCGTATGCAAATAATGAATGTCCTAGGATGACACTAGTCTAGAATCTAAAGATGCAAAGTCTAAGTAGGACCCTAAAGTGATCAATTCTATAAACCCAAAATGAAGGGACCAACTGCCGAAAGTCAAACCAAGGTGTCAATTTAATTAAATCAAGGAACCAATGTAGGATGAGGATCAAAGACAAGTTGAGTTTTCTAACTAGACTGATGAGCTAGGATGAATCTCTGTAGGACAAAGTATAAGATGATAGGACTAGGTTCAATGACAAATTTTGTTGACACTATGACCTTTCTAGAGTGTAGATGATGGACTACTCCTAAAGTTTGTAAAAGTGACATTTCTAGAATTCTAATGCAAGGTGATATGTACCCTAAGATGAAGTTAAAATCTAACTGAAGACAACTATGGTAACGATTGAATGAACCTAAAGGATGCAAAATTGAGCAAATCATCTCAGGTTTCTGTTTCAAAGACTGTTTGTGCGAAGACCACTAAAACTGGTATAACCGTGTTGACTAGACAGTGACTCTGAATTTTGGTTTTCTAATAATCAGATAAATGCGTCACAGGATTTAACAGATGCGGTCCAAATTTAACAGTTGCGGTCCAAACTGGCAGATGCAACTCAAAAATTATAAATGCGACTCAAAAATTACAGATGCGACTCTAACTGACAGATGCGACCCAAAATATAACGCATGCGGTTTTTCTAAATCAAATGCGAGCTAGACCGACAGATGCGACTCAATATTAACAGATGCGACTCAAAACCTAACAGATGTGACTCTAAAAATTAGATGCGTGTTTCTGGTGAATAGTTGTGACTCTCTGTGAATTTTCAGTGACATGAAATTTAAACTAACTCCATTTTCTGTGATCAAATTCTGACAATCAAAGACAATCGTAAGACAAAGTGTTTTCAGTTTCAATTTTGGACTCATAGAACGTTTAAAGTGATAACAGACAAGCACATCCTAATAGGCCAAAGGCCTAGGGTTTGTATACTTGGTATAGCCCACCTATTATACCCCGGATTGGTGATGAACACCTTTCCTTCTCGAGAGCGGATAGCTTAGGAATTTGGTGGCATTAGCTCCCCTCCACGGCTCATTAACATCTTTCGAGCACACCAATTCCAAATTCTTTGGGCAATGACCTCCCAAGAACTGCTATCTCTACTCAAGGGGATCAATAGTGAGTATCTTCGGGCATGATACTGTACCCTACACTAATACCAAGCAACGACCACAAATAGGTTGGTCTCTAAAACAAAAGGTATTTAATTCGGGCATTCCGTTCGTGGGGTGTGATCCATACAGCGCGAGTCCCCTTTCGGATCCATCTCGTCGGAACCACACTCATGATTCTTGGGGTTTCCCCAAGAACCCACTTTCATATACTGGCTGGAAGTCCCTCGGGTTCAGGGTGCTATCGGTCTGAGTCCTTCTGGGGTGAGTACTTTTTCCCACCAGAATAGGCCCAAGTTCTAGAGTTAGTAACCGTTTCTCTTATACCCAGGATCGCACGGATGCATAAGAGGAGAGGATACTTCGATATACCAAGTCGTAAGGGTAACCAGACTTGTGCTTTCGCACCAAACACAGTAGACACTTGTTAATTTTAACCAAATGAAAGATTTGCTACGCTACCAAATAATCTATTTCAAAATTTAACTAGGGTCTTCGACAAGCGTCCTGCAGAAGATCTCATTAGTAATTTTCAATATTGTCTTCGTCAAATGTCCTGCAAAAGCTTGTTAACTCCAAATGGCCACACGTTGAAAATCAAATATCAGTAACACAAAAATCAATTGAAAATTCTAGATTGCCGAAAGCAGAAATAAAATTTTACCAGTCAATTGCATGGCTTCGTTACTAGTCAAATGCATAGTTTTTGTTTCAGTTGCGGCTTGGGAAATCAATTGCGGTTTAGGAATTGTCAGATGTGTCGTTTCTCTATTAGATACAGTTCATAAATTCAATTGTGGTGCAGAAACTTCACATGCGTCGTTTCGTATGAAAAATCTGCAAAAACCAAAATTAAAAGATCTACGGATTCACGAAGATGGTGTCTTCACGTCGGGTTCACCAAATGTAACGCTGAAAATAAGCTTTGCACAATAGAAACAAGGAAGATTGATTAGAAGCACACATGCATACAATACTAAAATCTAAAATACAAATTCATTCGTTAAGCAACAAAGAACATGGGAAAGTAAAAACGTAATTAAAGCTAGAACAATCTCACCAATTTTCAAATGTATTTCCATGATTCATCTCGATTGCCCTTCTCCATTTTGCTTGTGCAGTATAATTTCCCTGAGATTTTCAAGTTCGTGCAAGTATATCCTATGATAGCGATTAACAAAATATTGAAGATTCAAGACAAAGTTGCTCTCAAAAGTTATAAAATTTGCGAGAGAGATTGGAATGAAGAATGACAGATCAATTTATAGGAAATTGATTATTTGAACGACAGGCCAAGATCGAAAGATCAACGGACGGTTAAGATTGACTGATTAGACATGCATTCTGATAACTGACAGTGATGACATGAGTGATTCAAATTAGAAATAGAATTAAAGATTAAATAAATGATTTAATCTTCAGTTCGGCATTCGAAAACATTAGAAATATCTTTGCATGACAAAGATGACGATTGATTATAACGACTCTCTGTTTGAATGCACGCACAACACTTAATTAATTAAATAAGAATATTTAATTAATCCCATGTACAAATTGAGTTAGAACTGGGCCGATTGGAAGGAAGATATTGCAGACAACCACTACATTAAATCAAAGATTAACTGATAAAATAGATGTTGAGTAAAAGTGAATACTTAGATAACTCATAATTATCTAAAATATAGAGGAATGTGTTAAAATAGAATTAATGAATTAAATAATTCATAATATTTATTTAATTAAGTGATGAAGGATTTTAAATGAATAATTAAATAAATAATGAATTTATTTAATTATAGTTGAAATATGATAAGAGTAAATTAAATAAGAATTTATTTAATTTGACAAAGAATAAGGTTAATTAGTAAAGATAATTAAATAAAAAGCGTTTATTTAATTAATCAGATAGAATAAAGAAAAGTGTGAATTAATTAAATAATTAAGATTATTTAATTAATAGAAGAAATAAAAGAAGATGAATTAATTAAATAATTAAGATTATTTAATCAATAGAAGAATAGGAATTATGAAGAATTATGGAAGTCGTAGGCCTAAACCAGATTTCAGTGTCTACAGAAACCCCTCTCCAAAAGAGAAATAATACAATGAATAAAGACTATGTAGTTCCCCCATTAGATGATGATTCAACTTCTCTGCATGTTTCTCAAATGCTCCATGTGAAGACTAATGTAGAACAAGTATCAAAGAAGTGATATGAAGTTTCACTATAAATAATTTATGGATGCCCTTGGTGAAGCGCCTTGAATTCTAATGTAAGAAGTGAATTTCTACTAGAAAGAATCTCTCGATGCTCTTGATGACGCATCTCTGGAATCTCATATAATAGATGATGGTGGATGATTTGATCATCTTTTTAATCATTTTTTTCAATCATTCACACATTTTTTGAGTTGAAACTTAGAATCACAAAAGAAATGTAAAAGAAATATAAAGTGTTCAAGGCAAAATGACAATGACAACCCCCCTTGATTACTTTGATCCCCTTAAATTAGCACTTTGTATGTTTTAGTTCATATAACAATTTCAATGTAACAAATAATGACACTTTATAATTGAGTGTGGTATTGTTTCCAATGAAATGGGCAAGTGATATTCACTTTTACAAAATCATTACTAAATGCGAGTAGCTAATCAAAATATACAATAATCGTATGTGCCTAATTTTGTACTTAGAAACTTTAAGTTTTCTTGTTCAAGGAGGAGGAAAAATATGTGTTAAACAACACATTTTTTACATCATCTTGATGCTAAAGTCTTCAAAATGGAAATAGCTTTTACATCAAATTTTTGACTTAGAGCATGTCCCTATGCCATTGCTTAGCTTATTTTGGCTAGCAGTGATTGCTCAATATTTTAAGGAGTATTTTGTGGAGTTGGTGGCCCCATGAACTTTATTTTTTCTGCTTATTTTAATTAGAAAGTTTAAATTTTATTTTTTAATAATTATTTATTTTATTCACTTACAAAAATCTCAAAACAAAGGGAAAATATTCTACAGTCCCGAGACTTGATAGGGCTATTGTGACCACCTTTACAATTGATAATTGTTGTGAGAAAAATAACATTGCAAAATAACATTTATGTTACTGAAGGAGAAGAAAGTGTGATCATAGAAGTATTAGACAAATGAATCACATTTAGAAAACTAATATGGAGAATAAAAGTGGTTAATTTTGTTAAGAAAAGTAAAAATATATTAATTACATTTGAGGGATTCATTTTATTTACCTTTCTTTAAATAAAGAATTAGGAGAAATAAGTAGGATGTTTTATTGAATTGTATGGTTTGCAGTGATGAAGCTAATGATTTTTTTTTTTAATTAAAATTAATCCAAAAGAATTCAATCAAACAATCTTTTGTGTTTTGATATTTTGTGTAGCAATGATTTAATTTGTCTAGCATCATTTTTCTCTACCATTATAGACCAATTTTTTTAAAGAATATGAAGCCAAACTAGAAAATTCTACAAGAGAACAAGAAACAATATAAATTTGCAGGTTAAATATACTATAAAAAAGGATTGATAATGGATGAAAAATTTCCAAATTTATTAGAAACATCTAAGTGGGTTTGTGTAAATAAGTTGAAACATAGATCAACACTCAATTCAACAAGTTTGAATAAGTGCATTCTTGTGTCCCAATCCTCAACAAAATCAAACTTAAGTAATAGGGGAATCCCGACTTTGTATGGAACTTTTGCATATGTACAATTAAACTCACAAGTCTAAAAGCTTGACTAGGAAGTTGTAATCCAAATAAATCCCATGCATCATCACGTTGGTGGACTGCAGATTGTATTTCTTAATTACACTTGCACATCTGAGGGTTGAAGGCCCATAAATATAGTCTTCAATATGGTAAAGTAGTAAGGCAATAAGTTCAAGTTCATATTGAATTTCAACTATAAAATTTCCAACATGGGTAAATTTCCAACATGGATCTACATACCCAAAATGAATTCTTCACAATGCTTATATACAAGAAAAAATGATGTAATATAAAATAATTTGGTAAGTGCTTAACTGAGTTCATATCTACTAAGTGAAGTAAGTGCTAAGTAAGTGCTTAATTGAGTTCATATTTGAGGGAAAAAATGAAGTAATATAAAAAAGAGGGAAATTAATATGTGGTGTCAGATGTCATTTCATTTCCATTTGCACCAGCTACTTATTTCTAGCTCCCCCAAAATTTTGCAAAGCCTATTTACAGTTTTTAAGCAGTTGTTGCTTCATGAAAATAGGATAAGATTCCAAATTATCCAATTTTCATTAATAAAAAATTTCATGGGGACACTTAACTGCTTAATTTTAAGTAGAAAATTGAGTTAAGCAACATCATGGGGACAAGGGGGTTAGCATTTAAACATTATAATAAAAAGAAAAAAACTCCCCCTTTCAAACACTTTTAATCGACTTGCAATCAAAATTTCAAACCATTAAATAAAAATGGTTGTTTAATAATGACAATAAATGTTGATTTTAAAGGGCTAAATTATAGGTTTAGTTGTTACTATTGACGCCAAAAATTGACGAGGTAACAGTGCCTTATGGGAAACTCAGTTCAAGGGGGACCCTTTGCGCCAAACTGAGTAACCTCCAGGTTTTAAAGAACCCGACTTCTTCTATAATGTTTTTGGAAAGGGAAAAGGAAGCGGATATAATAAAGCAAAGTCAAATTTAAGGCGATGCGCCAGAATTTACTGAGGGGCATGATAAATCATAGATTTAAGGGCCTGAATATGGTTGTTATATTCCAAAACATCAGAAACTTAAAACTATAGCAAAAACGATTCACTTTATTGACATAAAATAATATCGCATACATCCTTGCTACTAAGAAGAGTCATTTAGATATGATTTAGATAAGAAAGCTTGTATTCAATATATAGAAGTCTATGAATTGCTTAAGACAATAAGAGCACAGTTTACAGTTTAATCAAAACATGAAAAATAGAAAGGCCGAACAATAGGCACAGTCTGAAAGTTTCTTGCAAATAAACATGTAAAAGAGGCCTGGTATCTCTTGCTAAAGCCAATATTCTTCCTTGAAATCTTGCAACCCCCCTTTTTTTGATAGAGAGAGTATATATAGCTGGAGAGCAAAATCCCACCGCTTGGAAAGTCGTAACAGAAAAGATCCCACAATTTCCCGCAATGATGCCCGAATTAGAATATTCCTAATGCCGTTACAACAGCAACCAGTTAGAACACAGTATCCGGTCGATCAGTTGCAGGCGTGCCCTTTGTAATGATGGCAGTGGTCTTAGCTGTATCTGTGGCGACCAGTGTCGTTCACTGTCCTGAAATGAAGAGCAGCATCTAATAACCTAAAATCGCCAGCCAGCCTATCACCCTCCTCAAAGATCAACGTAAGGCACGTGGTAGCCTGTCGTTGCCCGAAAGAAAACCTCACTCCTTGCTGCCGAGAGCTTGCGAAGATGCAACACGTGTTCAAGGGATAGAGGTCGCTCCTGAAGTGGGGAGAAAGCCGCATCAATCAGGCGCGAAAGACGCTTGGCAACGTTTCGCAGCCCGTTGTGTTCACCTCCTTGTTGTGTTGAAAATGCTGCAAAAGGTTGCCACATGGCAGAAGGTAGGGTCCGCAAAAACAAAGAAGGCCTGCGGAAGCATTTCGCAGCCCACGGCTGCTGATTTTATCCCTGCAAGAAAAGTTTGCGATATGTCGCCACGTACCAAGATGTGGGTCCCTTTGACAATCTTTAGAAATAATGGCCTCGGCAGAAGGCTTTCGCAACTCGAAGGGTCTCCAAGGCAAAAGGAAATAAAACCTTCAAGTGAGACACGTGGACGCCCAGCGCAGCCTCTTAAGAGCCGAAAGGGAAGCTGTCACGCGAAGTTGCGAAGAGAGGATGCGAACAGTGGGAGATCAAAACTCGATGGAAAGCTGACCAGACTTGGTGACGCACAGGCCGACGCACACATATTCACAAAAAGAAACCCGAAGGGAGCTATTCGAATATTTATTTTAACAGCTTTTGGCGACTATCAGGGGTGTTTCTGACAAGGAACGTAGAACCCAAAAACTCTCTGGTTCTGTAGACCAGAGCCTTCATCCATAGGGCGAATGACATCAGAGTTTGGAAAGTGTAGCCTGCAAAGGTGACCATTCACTTTCAGACGGCTTTGCCATGCTGCGCAAATTTTCTTGTGCCCCGCGGAGATCAATAGCTTCCTTGTGAGGCAGCACCTCAGGTAGGCCGGCTCCTGCTTAGATATGGAAAAGTAGCTGGGAGAGTGGATGGATGATCGTCTCAATGTCGGCTGCCGTTGGGGAACTGCCAAACTCCTTGAATGCCTCCAGATCGTTCTCTTTCTGCTTAATACTCTCCGCAATCTGTGTAGCTGTGGCAATGGAGCCATCCTCGAGGAACGGGGATGGCAGCCCCAGCTTGCCTAACTCAGAGAAACTTCCCCGAATGCCATCTAATGCCTTACCTAGAAAGCTGCTGCTACCTTAGTGCGCTGGAAGGCAGAGTGACAATGAGTGAATTTATTTGCTGTTTGAGCAGCAATATCTCGATCTTCGATACCTGCCTCGGCAAGGATCTCATCTAAGACTGAGTATAGCTTATTGAGCAAGTCCCTTGCCTCAGGAACCTTTTCCAGGATGAAACGTGGGAACCGCTCTATTGTGTCGTTGGCCTCCTAATTTAGCCTCAATGCCTTGGCGATAAATCAGAGGGTAGGCTACAGTGTTAGGCAGAAGGCCTTGACTTTCTCCCAGTGAGAAACATACAATTGCCTAACCAGCGGAATGATATCAGGTTGGGGAGAGACAAGTAACGGAGAGGCTTTAAGCGAAGAAATCTCTGCGTCCCTTGAAATGAGGGCTTCGGCTAATTCTGCCTTCTTCTTTTTCTCGGACGCTAACTGCTCCGCATAGTTGCTCATTTCTTTATTCCAATTTTGTTCAACTCGGGAGTGATTAGCCGATTGCTCTTCCAGAGAAGCCTTTGTCTCTCGGAGCTCCTCTTCTAGCTTAGCTTTCAAGCTTTTGAATTCAGCCTCTTTTTCCTGTACCTTCTGCTAATGTTGCTCTTGTAGGCACTCCAACTCCTCACCCTTCTCTGCCATCCTCTGACTATACTCAAGGCGAAAGTGTTCAAGCTCCTCCTCTATCGATCATATGCTCTGTTGCGCTGCTTGGTTTTGATTCTGCAATTCTTTTACTAAGCCCGAGTCAGCAACCTGGGTCTTCGCAATTTCGCCCTGAAGCCTATTCCTCTCATTTTTGCTGTTAGTGCCCTCTCAGTCATTTGGGCGATATTTGCTTCTAAGGATTTTTCCTTTGTCTCTAGAAAGATCACTCTTTCCTTGGCTGCCTTGAGTTGCTCATCCTTCTTCTTTAACTGGCGACCAGTTTTGAGGAAGTCGGAAGTGACCACCCGTTGTGTCTCCTCCATGATTTTGACCTTATCTTGTGGCCGAGCTATCTTCATGTCAAGTCCAACAGCATAGATCTCATAATCTTCAGGTTGCATTTCTCCCTGAGGCTTGCTTACCCTTGGGTACATGGTTGCGAATTTCAATTCTTGTCGGGCCTCATCATACGAAGCCTGTACTCTTAGCTCGGCGGGAGCATTGTCATCCTTTGCTTTGCGTCGCCTCATTCTATTTGCGCGCGCTTCCTTCCCATAATCTATTTGAGTTATGAATTCGGCTGGTGATGAAACTAGCCCACCTGTGAAAGGAACACCAGAGGGCAGGGCATAGGGATAGGTAACTTTCATAGGCGCATGCATTTGCTTCTTCTGGAGAGTGACAATTTGCGGAGAAAAGTGTGGCACGTTCCATAGCTTGACTTGAGAACTGTCAGCAGGGCTAGGCATTTGTAGTGGCTGAATCAGAGATTCAGTCGTAAGGCTAATTGGTTGGAAAAAGGGAGTTGCTAATGGGGTGTCAACTTGTTGCAACGGACGGGGATCAGTAAGCATAGCGGAAAAAGAATGGGGGCCGATAGGGGGAACATCTTGCGAGAGCGAGGTGGGGAAAGACTAAGCGGTAGCAGTAGGCGTGAGCATACTCGGAGGAGTAATTATAAACGGCGAGGCCTGCGAATACTGGGCAAATCCAACCGAATAAGCTGGACCAGAAGCAGAAGGTGGAGGGCTCGGGCTGATGGCGGGAATTGCCAACAGAGCAGGGGATGATACGAAGGAATGAGATGTAAGAGAAGAAGGAGTGAAATGTAACTATTGGCTGGTTGTTAGTGGCTTCAGGATTGTTCGTGATTCGCTTGCAAACTCTGGCATTTGGCCAGCAGCGGGCACCTCTCCTCCGACAGTTTCATGCAGAACTCCTCTGATAACACTTTCCGTGCGCTGCCTTTTTACAGGCGGACACTCACTAACTTCAGTCATCGGATCCCTCTGTTGAGGCGTTAGCCTAATCGGTTTAGCGGCCCATGTGCATATAAGCGAGCCTCTTGATATATTAAAGTGTACATTAGTGCCCACATAGGCATCATGCTCGGAGACATTGCCTCCTTGCGCTGAAGAGGATAATACCGCTGTTTCTTCTTCCTGCTCCTCAGATCCCTATGCTTCTTCGCTCTTATTAGCACTAGAGATCGGGCTGGGATGGCCTTCATCCCACCATCTATCAAATTCCTGGTCGTCCTTTATCTGATTATAAGGAGCCTTCAACTGTGTAATTTCCTAGCGATATTTTTAGAAAGCTCTTATTTTTTCATCACTCCATTCCTTGCCCACTTTCAACTTGTTATACATGCTGCGCTCTATCGGAAGGTTGTCCCAGGCTACGACCATGGGAAAGTAAAACTTGTGCCATGGACCTCTGGTATCCGGTGTAGGGATTTGTGCTAATTCAACAAAATCCTCATCTTTATCAGTCTGCTTATTACGCCGCTTCTCCCAGTATGGTCGGGGAACATGTGTAACCTTCATGTGTGGCTCTGGTAGATCGTTGAAAGGGTTGTAATCCCACTTATCATTTACCAGTACCAACCCTAGATGTGCCAACTTCTCCTCTAGCAGTTTGTGCGATTATTTTTTAACAAGCGTTACTGACTTGAAACTCTTCGGGCAGGTGAAGAATCCCTTCCTCTTGACACTTTTGTAGTTATAGAACATGAAATCAATGAAACACACCTGTCAGAACACCTCCAACGCGAGCACTCTATTGGTGATGCAAGCCGGGAGTAGGAAAGGCTTACCAATAAAGCATCGCATTCGAAGGATTATGAAATCCTTGCCCAAGAACCAGTCACAAGCAGGGGTGTAGCCTTGCAAAAATCTAGTCTGCTCCGTGTTGAGCCGGATGATATCACCTTCCCCAATCAAATCATTCAGGACTGGGGCTATGAAATAGTCCGCGAACGCATAATAGTCATATGTTGCGGAAAGGAAAGGTGTCCATGTAGACACCGACTTTCTTTTATTCTGCTCGTCAAAAATTGATAGCGGAATAAATCGGGTGAAGAAATTGAGATTTTGGTGTAGGAACATGTGGATCAGGAAGGAAAGAAATCTAAATTTATTTTCTTCCTGGTAATTCTCCATCTGATGTATCATCTCTTCAACCATGAACTCAACAAAATCATACCAGAAAAGTTCATGCTGTTTGCGAAACTGTATTGCGGGGCCCAGCTGAAAAGCCTTGATCTTCTCATCGGAGTCCCGGCCACAGACAAATGCCAACATGGACATGGGGTCCTGGAGATCATCACAGAATGAACCACGCAATAATGGGATACTCGGTGCCTTAGCGGACGCGATACCTTTCTTACTAGTTTCCTCTAACAAGAAATCATAGCCGGTTTTCATTTTCTTCCATATTTTTTTGCCTTTGCTCGGGCAAAAAGGTTCAATAGTCTCCTTCCTTCTGCTTGGATCCGGGATACATAACATGTGCTAGATAGCTTCTAGGCTGATTTGAACCCTTAAATTGCGACCTTCAATACAGTGGGTATATGGATTATAGTGCTGAAAAGCCGCATCGACCACCTTCGGGCAATAGTGCACCAATAGGACCATATATTGTGGAAGACCACTAAACCAGACTCTACTTGCCGTGGATTGGTCTACCTTTTCTGCTGATAACCTTGCACAAGCTGCCTCTCTGAGAGATTTAGGGTTCTTTGCAAGCTTTGGGTCGTAGATATTATCCCACTTTTCCCTAACCTTTTTCTTGTTACTCCATTCCTTGGGTCTATCCAGCTCTTCCGTGTGGGCTCTTTTTGTCTTCGCGGGTATACCAGGCATGGCATATGCTACATCCTCGTACACGTATACCTTGGCCGAAGAATGAATAGCCATATACAGTTCTTGGCTAATCTCTTGCATCGGCTGAGCTGAGGATTTTGACATTTTCTTTCTCTGCAGAATTTGTAAGCTCCTGACCTGCAAATACGCTTGCACTGGATAGACAGACAGAAAACACTTTGCACTTCTCTGCGTTTGTAAAAGCCTTTGAAATATTTAAGCCCCTTCATGCAATAATAGCAACTTTTCTCAAGGTGGTAGGCAAAAGCAAGCCTTTTGCATTTAATTCGGCATGTACCATTAATTCTACAACTCGTGCAAGATGAACTGATTGCTATTTTGAGGCAGCCGACTTTCATCATTGCTTTTTAAGAGATCGTGTGATACACTCTGATTTTCTTGGAAATTGAGCTTGCAACTGGCCTTCCAACCTTGCGTTAACATGCGCTGGCAACTAATATCTCGGCCAGGATGATTACGCCAAGCAAACGATCACCGCCTGAAAAAGATACGAGTATCGCCTTGGGCTCTGGGATGCGCTTGAGATATGACACAATGGCCTACGACCATACATACTTTCACTAACAAGTGCCACCTTTTTAAAACTAATTAATCAACTTCATTTAATTAAGCACGCCTTGAGCCGTGCTATCATGCATGTACCAGCCCAAAATGTGAATAAACGCAGACTCGGCCTTCGAGATGGCAGCCAACATACATCACGTTCCTTAGAGGCGGATTGGCATATGTCTTGTCAATCTCTCTATAAATAGGCCAGTAGATAGCAAGCAAACATACTTAGCGTTTAAGAGGTGACATGTTAGTAGCAGATTGCTAAGCAAGTCCCTTCATAGGTTAGGTGGTGAGGAGATTCGGCATTATTTTAGCAGTCTTAGGGATAGTGTCAGGAGAAATGGATACCCCAATTTGCCTAACCTCGTTTAAATCACAGACGGTGTTTGTAGGTGAGATCTCCACTAGAAGGCTGAAAAGGATGACGAAGAACAAGCACTCGCTGGTTCTGGTAGCCATTAAGTGGGTCCTAGGCAAGGATTGCGTAAAATATGAGGATGAGTATAGGGTGAACACCGACGTATGCTCGCACTTTGTAGCGTCCATGCTGGACATTTGCGTTCCCCGACCACTTATCTTGAAGCTGGTCAAAGAAATCTTCTTGAAGAAGTACTTGAATGGGCTCGGTGAGGTTGTTACACATGCTGCGTATGGTATAGGCCTGCTAATAGCTAGCGACCTGCGTCGCTTTATTGAAGAAGAAGCTGTCGTTGTTTGGCTGCCATTTCTCAGCAGATTCCGCCTGCAGACCCGTGGCCAGCACCAGCAAAGGGTTATTCAAGCCCTACACTTCCTGTTCTGGAGCTACAACGTGATACCCTTCTACGACGTAGAATGGTATACTGACTTCAAGGACCTGGTGTATCCACCACCGATGATGGTCGCGTTGAATGATGCTGCTAGTGTCGCCGAGGAGCCCGTGGACGAGGAGGAAGTGGACGCTGCGGTGAATGCATCAGTTGCTACCAGCCATTCCTTTGGATAGATAACCCCCTTGCCTTCCTGCCTGATGATGTAACTCACCTGCTCTAGATAAGCCTGATAAAAGGCCATTGTATATATAGTATACTCTAATACTTGTATATTTTGAAAATCGACATCTCAGCCATTTTTGTAACCCAAGAACATATATATATAAATATATACTTCTCTTTTTAAGGAAAGTCTATGCTCCTTTTTGCTTCTGTGTTTAAAATTTTCTGGGTTTGCAAATTGTGTACGCCTTTTCTCTATTTATGAGTATATTTTGTGTAAAGCAACTCTGGTGTTTTACCCGCCAACGATAATGAGCAAGTGCGTAGGAAGACCACTGATTCAGCAAACGAATAGGCCAAAAATAGGAAAGGAAATAATAGCATTATTTACAACTGTACAGGGTAGACCCTTTTTGCCTAATGAAATAACTTAAGATGAATCCCATTGACGGGGATTCCTAACGGCTCTTGTTCCATATTTTCCAGCTCAAAAGCATTGTGTTGCTTGCACCGAATGATTTTGAAGGGTCCCTCCCATAGGCTATCAAACTTACCGTGCTGACCTGGCCTTGCAGTCCTGCTGTCATATTTTAGCACTAAGTCTCCACTTTTTAGACCTTGGTTGGAAGTCTTCTTGTCAAACCATCGTTTGACCACCTATTGACGGCTTGTCATTGCTATTAGGGAATTCTCCCTTTTTTCTTGTACTTCCAACAGTTCGGCGAGTCGAACCTCCATGGCATCATTTTGTTCTACCTCAAGCGACTTTAATAACTGTATTGCCGGGATCTCTATGGAAATAGGTAACAACGCCTCCTTCCCATATACCAGCTCATAGGGCGAAGTCTTAAGGACTTGCTTAGGAGTTATGCGGTTGGCCCAGAGCACTTTTCAGAGATTTTTATGCCATTCCCTCTGGTGTTCTGAGCTAACCTTTTTAAGGAGTCGGACTAAACTTTTGTTTATCGACTCGGCTAGGCCATTTCCCTGTGGATAATAGTTTGATGATGTTTTAAGGAATATGCTATTTTTTAATGCAAAGTGACATACCTTTGTACCTACAAATGCTCTAGCATTGTCCAAAATGATTATCTTCGGAGGGCCGAACCTTGTCACCAGTGCTTCGAGGAAGTCTACAATCTCTGTTTCTGTTGCCCCCTTAAGGGGAACAACTTCCACCCACCTCATAAAGTAGTCTGTAACTATTAAAATCCATTTATGTCTGGCACTAGAAACTGGATTGATCATTATGATGAAGTCTAGGCCCCATTGCACAAATGGTTCATCCGCCACGATAGGTTTGAGGGGCATCGCTGAATTCTTCCTTCTGTCAGAGAAGAACTGACATTTTTTACAAGCCCTTACCAAAGAGTAGGAATCATTGAAAAGTGTAGGCCAGTAATATCTAGCCCATAGGACCTTGATGGTGGTAGTTTTAGCGGAGAAATGTCCACCTTCATCGCTATTGTGAAATGCGTCGAGGATCCTTTGTGCCTCCTCCGAAGTAACGCATCGCAGGAGCACACCATTAAAATTCCTTTTGAAAATAACTCCTTCTATCAGTGTATATCCGCAATTCTGTAGCCGGAAATACCTTCTTTTTTGGGATGAGAGGCCTGGCGGATACCTTCCGGTTCGCATGAAGTTCACTCTATCTGTTAGCCAATCGTCTTTCGATCCCGATCCATTCATCAGGACGAGCTCTGGCTGTTCCTCTTTGGCAGACACCTCCTCGTCCTGTGCCATATACTCACACAGTCCTCTACCTTTGACAGTCTTGGTAGGCCTGATCTCGATGTCATACTCCAGGATCTTGGTGATCCAATTAGCCTATTTTTCTATGATTTCTCCCTCCATGATGTATTCTCGCACACTAGAATGTGCGACATATACCAAAACTTTGTTGCAGGAAATTAGATGGCAGAATTTTTTAAGCCCTTTTACTATTACAAAGGCCTGTCTTTCGATGAAGTTATAATTCGCCTCATATTCCTTTAAGGTTCGAGAATAGAACGCAACTGGGTGCTCTCCCTTTCCTTCACTATCCTTTTGAATCAGAACAGTAGCGACACTAGACTTGCTACTGAAGGCATACATTATAAAATCTTTGTACTGATCTGGATTAATTAACACCGGGGCTGTGGAGATCGCTTCTTTGACCTTTTCAAATGCCTCTCGAGCCTCCATTGTCCACTTGAGAATTTGATCCTTTTTCAACATTAGAGTGATTGGCCTAATCATTAGGCAAAATCGGAAATAAATTTGCTGACAAAATTTACCTTGCCCAGGAAAGATTGGACACCTTTCTTATTTACCGGAAGGGGAAGCTCCTTAATAGCCCTCACTCTTTCGGGGTTGATTGAAATACCTTCTTTAGACACAACATGCCCTAAAGCTTACCCTGGGGTACTCCGAATACACATTTATTTGGATTTAAGGAAATCTAAACTCCTGGCACTTTTGAAAAACTAATTCCAAATGATCAAAATGATCATCTTTAGATTTAGAGAACACAGTAAGGTCATCCAAATAGATTAGGATAAACTTATTGATCAGTTCGCTAAATGCGACGTCCATAGCTTCGCTGGAAAGTTGCCCAGCATTGGATAAACCAAAAGGAATTTTAGCATATGCAAATGTTCCCCACTTGGTAGTGAACGTAGTCTTGTGCTGATCTTCTTCTTTAACTCAAATCTGGTTATAGCCAGAGAAGCCATCCAGCAGAGAGAACAATTTAGATCCTGCGACAGTTTGGAAGATCGATTTCATAGAAGGCAATGGATAGTGGTCTTTTAGAGATGCTTTGTTCAGGTCTCAGAAGTCCACGCATAAGCGGATATTACCATTCTTCTTTCAGACCGATACCAGATTTGATACCCAAGTACTGTGTTTGATTGGGAAGACAATACGTGACTCAATGAGCTTAGTTAGCTCTTGTGCCATCAAGGCCTCAACTTTAGGGTTGACTGGCCGCTGTTTCTGTCAGACTGGTTTCGCACCTTCTGTTAGCTCAATAGTATGTTGAATGATGCCAGGATTATAACTCTCCAGATCATCGTAGGACCAGGCCACTACTCTATATTTTTCATAGAAACTGATAAGCCTTTCTCTATCTCGCTGTGAGACATCTTTTCCGACCCGAAGATTCCTGTCATCGGAGACCCAAAGGTTTTCATAATCACTTTTGTCTGTCACAAATTTCTGCTTATCATTTCGAGCGTCATTACAATTAAAAAAATTCTCGAGAGTAACTAACCCCTTTGGAAGCTTATTTGACCTGAGCTGCATAATTTGTCCTTCATAGGCCTCGGCGATCTTCAGTTGAAGTTGATCAGCGAATTCTCCTGAGTGTTGGATAAACGAGGCAATGTGCTCATCGCTCTCAAAGACTTGCCAACTCTGATCATTGTCGGGAATCGCTGGTCGAACAAGCACTCGTACTGAATATTTGTTCTGAAGCAAGTTAGAGACATGATCAAACTGAGCGCCGATCACCACCATGCGATCTGCATCGCCATTTTGCATTCGGGGAATGGTCAGAATGCTAAAAGCTTCAAATCCTTCAATCAGGTCCCAGATTTGATGCCGATAGGATCTCATTCAGACATTCTTCGCTGCAGAAATTCCCCGGACCTGATTAACTACCAGTTCGGAATCTCTGAACACCATCAATTGTTTAATGCCCATTCGTTCCACTAGGCTTAGGCCTTGGACTAACCCTTCATATTCAGCCTCGTTGTTTGAACAGGCAAATTTGAAATGGAAAGATCTCAACAAATTTTCATTCTGTGGGGATATTAGACATACCCTTGCTCCAGCTCCAACTTTGCTCCTTGCTCCGTCAAAATACAACGTCCACAACTCATTTGCTTGGTTATCGTCGGATTCTTTGACGACCTTCAGAAGAACCTGGTCTTCATCATAAATCACATATGTGCCCAATCCGGTAGCATGATAATTCCTGAAAGGATCATTGTTTATATGTTCACTCAACAGAGCATCTTCCTTATCATTTCGGTTTTCGCTCACCTTCTCCTCCTCTAGAAATTTGACATTGTACATGTCCTGCTTGGTGATGGAGGTATGCGCAACCTCAAAATTAATTAGGGCCTCATCCGCCACGTGTTCAGAATGTATAGCTTCCGATTCTATCTTCATTTTCACACCATGCTTGGTCCTAAGTATTAGATGTGACCAATCTAAAGACAAATATCCGCCCACCTTTGAATTAAATTCTCAAGAGAGACAAAGACCAAACATAGGAGGAACATCTATGATCACTATATCTTGCGGGACCGTGATACTTGGGCAGGCAAATAGAGTTAATGGAAGTGCTTTGATGACACCCACGGTATCAACTTTATTTCCATCTAACTGCATCACCCCCTTCTTCATAGGTTCATAGCTGAGCCCCAAGGCTTCGGCTATTAATTTTGGCATAACCGTTGTGCTAGCGCCAGAATCAATCATAGCGTTGTGTAATAGCTTTTCCCCTATAATGAGAGTCAAGAAGAAAGGTTGAGGTTTTGGCCTACCTCCGCCTTCCATATGGGATCCCCTTATTTTGTCTACAAGAATTTTAGCTAGTGGCATTTGATAAACCCCCTCCATACTGACGGACGACTCTGTTGGTGCTGGTTTGATCTCTTGTTGAAGCGCTTTTTGTAGCATAGTTTTTTGTTCCGGGATAGCTAGCATGTACCATAAAGACACATTAGCAGATGATTTCTTCAATTGCTCCACCACATTAAAAGGTGACGAGCTCAGAGATTTTTGCTCCTTTGCTTTTGTTATAATAATCTCCTTCCGTGGTTGAGAAGGCGAAGAGACGGTCGAAACGCCAGAAATTTGATCGGACACTCCTTTGCGTTGCGGGCTGTCCGAAAGTGAAACAACAGGCTCACCGGTGAATCTCCTCTTTGAGCGTGTGTTATAGTTGGACTGTATCTGTGGTGTTTCAGTTGTGGACGTGTCATTGGAAAACACCATTTCCTCATCTTCCATCCATGAGAAGAACGCATGATCAGGCACAATATCAGACTCCTACTCTAAGGACATTCCTTGCATTTATGCGGTAAGGACTGCATTCTCCATTGCCGAGGCATATATGTATTCTCCATTTTCTGCTGCAGTACCTTGATTGTGTTGTTCTGCCACCTTCTGTTGTAAGTTTCCACGCGGACAATTTCGGGGCATATGTGCATCATTGCAAGGGAAGCACCATGGATTGATGTCATCGATAAGATTGTTTTGTCCCGTGGTTAGTTCTCTACTTGAGCTTGGCGATGCACTTGCCAACGACGTACGCACTGAAACTATTTGGTTTGTAGCCACCGCGAGTGGATTAGTGCGAGGCACATTCTGATATTGATTTTGCTGATAGGTAGGCCACCCACCTTGATAGTTTTGATATGCGGGTCGTGGAGGCGTTGCTTGGTTCCACTTGAGAGTTATTATGTCATTCGCCATAGTTTGCAATATCTCCTTGAGGTCGCCTATTTCATCCCTAGAAGAACCCGATGTGGAAGCCAAGCTTTCCGGAGTGGCTGCATATGAGTACATCGACTGGGGAGTTGTTGGCACACTGGTCGACGCAACCTCTTTAGCATAAGCATCTAGTAAAGTGGCTCCTCCCAAAGACTTGATCATCACATAAATGTCGGGGTTAATGGACTTCAGATAAAATATGAATGCCAGTTCTGGAGTCGGGCAGATAGTCACATGAATCCTCTGCCAACTTGAGTGAAATCGGGCATTGAAGTCTGTCAGAGCCTCCTGGGGTGCTCATTTGATGACTGATAGCTGATAATATAACGAAAACGATCTTAGATCATTTGAGAACCTTTCATAGAATGGATCTCGAGAGTCATCAAGTCACGAATGGTGTTAGAATTGACGTTAGGTACCAATCTAGAACCTTGCCTTTGAAGGCGGTGGGAGCCACCGGGGCTACATTACGCCTTGTGATCTGCGTGCAGGACATACATCCGCTACATCTGCAAATGTTACGGTAGGCGTTTTGTGTTATCTTCGACGAATTTGGGAAGAGCTTTCAGGGCCGAAACCGGTATGGCACCCCAAACAGCAGGTGCTACCGGAGCTACAAGGGGACTCCCAGCATCCCATGCTACATAATTTCTGTTCGCGGCCGGCAACATGGTGAGAGAAAAGGGTGGTGGGAATGGAACGGTTACTAACTGATTTGCAGCCTGGACTGTCCTGGATGGAGGCACTAGTAAACTGGGTTATTCACGTCACAGGATCTAATTCTGAGGCGGTGGCTCATACACCCTCTATGAAAAATTTCATTAGTTCGGGTCCCCGCCCGTGCGTGCGAGAAAAAAGACAAAGCTGTTGGCCTTAAAATTGATGAGGTAACGGTGCCTTATGGGAAGCTTCGAGTTCAAGGGGACCCTTTGCGCCAAACTAAAGTAACCTCGGGTTTTAAAAGAAGGCAGCTTCTTCTATAATATTTTGGAAAGGAAACAGATATAATAAAGCAAAGTCTAATTTAAGGCGATGCACCAAAATTTGCTGAGGGGCACGATAAATCATAGATTTAAGGGCCTGAATATGGTTGTTATATTCCAAAACATCAGAAACTTAAAACTATAGCAAAAACGATTCACTTTATTGACATAAAATAATATCGCATATATCCTTACTACTAAGAAGAGTCATTTAGACATGATTTAGATAAGCAAGCTTGTATTCAATATATAGAAGTCTATGAATTGCTTAAGACGATAAGAGCACAGTTTACAGTTTAATCAAAACATGAAAAATAGAAAGGCCGAACAATAGGCACAGTCTGAAAGTTTCTTGCAAATAAACATGTAAAAGAGGCCTGGTATCTCTTGCTAAAGCCAGTATTCTTCCTTGAAATCTTGCAACCCCCCCTTTTTTGATAGAGAGAGTATATATAGCCAGAGAGCAAAATCCCACCACTTGGAGAGCCGTAACAAAAAAGATCCCACAATCTCCCGCAATGATGCCCGAATCAGAATATTCCTAATGCTGTTACAATAGCAACCAGTTAGAACACAGCATCCGATCGATCGGTTGCAGGCGTGCCCTTTGTAATGATGGCAGTGGTCTTAGCCGTATCTGTGGCGACCAGTGTCGTTCACTATCCTGAAATGAAGAGCAGCATCCAATAACCTAAACTCGCCAACCAGCCTATCGCCCTCCTTAAAGATCAACGTAAGGCACGTGGCAGCCTGTCGCTGCCTGAATGAAAACCTCACTCCTTGCTGCTAAGAGCTTGCGAAGATGCGACACATGTTCAAGGGACAGAGGTCGCTCCTAAAGTGGGGAGAAATCCGCATCAACTGGGCGCGAAAGACGCTTGGCAGCATTTCGCAGTCTGTTGTGTTCACCTCCTTGTTGTGTTGAAAAGGTTGCGAAAGGTTGCCACCTGGCAGAAGGTAGGGTCCGCAAAAACAAAGAAGGCCTTATAGAGAGAATTTTTTACCAAATTTCAAAGATTCTTAAATTAACTTGCAATAGGGAAAAGGACCTAGTAGTTGAGCATGTTCCAATAGTTGTTATAGCATTTGTTGATTTAATGCCTGATATTTTTAATAATATTGAACCAATAGTTATGACTTTAAAGTTGTTAGTGTTGATGATAACTACCAATAAATGAATAATATTTATTCCTTAGATTTAAAAAGAAACAAATCATGTGATGTCATGGCATACAACAAATTCATCGCTAGCAATTCACCAAAGGAAAATTCACC
>VDFB02315633.1:0-21311 GCA_007258455.2 Sequoia sempervirens | reverse complement strand
ACATCACTCTTTAAAAATGGTGTTTACTATTAAAAACTAGTTTTCAAAGGAGATGGAAAAATAAATGCAATTTGAGTCCAAAAATTAAAAAAAATATATATTTAGAATCTGCAAACAAAATGTCCCAAATCACTCCTTTGCATCATCTTGAAATTCCTCATGGTTTAGCAGCTATAGGTGCCCGAAAGTGAAGACTTAGTTAAAAAAAAATAGTTTAATGTCCAGTTTGCCCAAAAATTGTAAACCAGTATTATGGGATGGCCATGGAGCACTTATGATGGCATCATAAACATGATGTCATCAGATGCACAAAAGAAATTTCTTAATGTAATCTTATCTTGTGTTGTTTGTGATTAAAATTTTGGTGGTTGTGTCAATGTTTAGTCATGTAAAAAGTGGGCACAACATTTTTCACTATATCTATTTGCCCTAAATTTCAACATTTGGTATTAGATTCATGATTTTTTTTTGATAAGGGGGTACCTTTCTTGGAGTGTTGTGGGATTTTGTGATATAGTGGGAATATTTTTTTAACTCATGATTGTAGATCCTTCTATATTTTGGAAGCCATGGTAAGCACATCTTAGATAGAGATTGAAAAGTTTAGTGGCAAAGGCTACGATCTTTGGAAGTTTAAGATGGAGGATCAACTTGAGGAGAGAGATTAGTGGAATATAGTGTAGAAAGAAGGAAAATTTGAGGGAATGTTTGATGATTATTGGAATAAGTTGGACAAGAAGGGACAAGGAACTATTTAGATGTTTCTTACAAATTCATCTTCTTGAATGTCTTTAAGAATACTATTGAACATCTACTATGTATGTGGGTAGGTGATGTATATCAAACTAAAAGTCTAAGAAATAAATTATCTCAAAATTTATTTGTATTCATTAAAAATGGAGGAAGGTGACTTACTTTATAAGCTCATTTTAATTTAATTTTCAATTAGCTAGGCTTAGTAGATGCTAAAATTGACAATGAGGATTAGTTTACTTTTTCCCTTGCTTGTTGCCTAAATCCTAGGATAATTTAATTATTATAATTAGTGGTGTTTTTGTAGATCCACAGATGGATAATCTTGTTGCTACTTTTCTCAAGAAATAAATATGGATAAAATCCATGGATGATGATTTCAAGGATGCCCTATATGTTTTGGGAAGGCCTAGGGATAAAGGTGGATATAAATGGGATTGAAAGAAATCAAAAGATAGGTCTAAGTCAAAAGTATAGTAAAAATCCATAGGAAGAGTATAGTGAAGTGTTGGAACTATAGAAAGAGGTGACACATGAAGAAGGAACCTAGAAATTAGAATATTTTTTAATGATTCTTTCACTAAGAAATCTTTTTATGGTGATAATCATTATGCTTTATATAGTTTGGCTAATGATCTTCTAGTGAAGACTCTTGGCTCATTGATTTAGGTTGCTCCCATTATATGACTCCCCACAAGGAGTAATTCTTGTCTTACTGAGCATATGATGGAGAGGTATTACTTGGTGACAATAGTTTGCATCAAATTGTTGGTCATGGGAAGGTAAAATTATGTTTCAATTATGGGATATCACTCTTCTATTGATTTTTTCATGCTCCAAGACTTGCAAGAAATATTATTTCTACATCCAAGTTGAATGATTATGGAGTACATGTGACATTTGACAAGTTTGGTTGCTCATTGGATATAGGAAATTGGGTAATAGTAAGAGGCTCATAATGTGCCAGGACTTTATTTAAGCTTGATATTTCTACTTTTTAAAATTATACAAATATAATTTTGGAACTTCTAAAAATGCATGTATGATGTGACACCAATGGTTGGGCCAAATTGGTGAAAAAGGTCTTGATTGATCAAAAGATAGTTGATATTTTTATTTTTTATTTTAATGAGTTTTACTTTTGTATAATTATTTGTTTGAAATAAAAATTAGAGTTTCTTTTCTTATGGGAAGTACTAGATCAAAAAGTGTTTTAGAAGTTATTTACTTGGATATGTCTGGTCTAGTGGGTATTGATTTTATTGGTAAATAATGAAATTATGTTTCATTTATATATGATTACTCAAGATACATGTTGGCTTATTTTCCTCAATATAAATATTATCTTCTTTCTAATTTTAATTATTTTAAGGAACTTGTTGAGAAATTGATCAAATAAGAAAATAAAGGTGTTAATATTTGATAATATAGGTAAATATTACTTTAAGGAATTAAATGATTTCTATAGACATGTAGGTATTGTAAGGTACAAAAGTAACCCTTATAAGCTAGAATAAAATATGGTTATAGAGAGAATGAATTGAACCTTGATGGAAAGAGCTTGAAATATGATGATTGGCACATAGCTAGATTGGTGTTTTTGGGTTAAGGTTGCAATAAGTAATACACACTATTTTATTACTAGATCTCCTTGTTTGGTTATTGTTGATAAAAATCCTTATGATGTGTGGATATTTATGAAACCATACCTATCACATTTAAGGGTATTTAGCTATGAGGATTTTATATATTTTCCTAGAGAAAAATAATCTAAGTTGGATCCCAAAGCTCGAAAATGTATATTTTTTGGATAGTGTGAGAATGTTAAGGGGTACAAGCTTTGGAATTCTCTAATCTTGAAAATGATTTATTTTGAGGATGTGGTTCTTAGGGGATTCAAATTATTTTTTGATTTGGGATAGGAAAAGTAAAAAGGAAGGAGAACATCACATTTTGAGACTAAGTTTGAGAAGTAGGAAGATGAAAATGTTTAAGAATAAAATGATAGATTTGAGAGTGGAGATAAATAAGAGTATTTAATTGACATTTTTAATTATATTGAGGATGCAAAGGAAAATGTAAAATCCCTTACTCCATCATTGAGAAGATCCACGAGATAATGAAACCCATTTGATAGGTATAATCGACCAATTTTCCACCATGTATTTGTTATCTTATACTAATGATGAACTTAGATATGTTAAATTGGATATCTCCTTTGGAGGAATGTGAGTCTTAGAATGATGACATGCAAGAGGAGATGATGAGAATTGAGAAATGTGATAGTTAGGATCAAGTGAGTTTTCTCAAGGTAATGAAGTGTATTAGTTGTAAGTGGGTGTTTAAAAATAATTTCAAAATATATGGTAATTTAGAGAGGTACAAGATTAGACTAGTAGCAAAGGGCTACTCTGAAAGAGAGGGAGTTGATTTTAGTGTTTTTTTCTCTTTTTTTCATTAACTTGTCTTCTATTATATTATCACTTTATATTAATACTACTTGCGATTTTGAAGTAGAGAAAATAGATGTTAATTTACTATTTTTTTGCATGGGAGTCTTGAAGAGTAATTATACATGTGACAACCTAATGGATTTATGGTAAAAGAGAAGGAAATTTTAGTTTATATGTTAAAAATATTTATTGTATTGTACAAAATAATTACCTTGGATGTGGTATTAAAATTTTGATGCTTTTGCATTGAAGTTGAGTATTGTTAGAAGTAAAGGTCATTATATTTATGTTACATTTATTGATGATTAATTTCTAATCATTATCTTGTATGGTGATGGCATGCTTATTGGTAAGAATAAGGGGGTGATTAGGGAGATTAAAACTCTTTTTTCTTTTATGTTTGACATGAAGTATTTAGGGAAAAAAATGTTTTAGGAGTAAAAATCATTTATAGATTGATTGATAGAAATATTTAGCTCAATTGAAGTACGCATGTTGACACTATATTGCAACAATTTTCTATGTAGGACTACAAACTAGTGAGTATTCCCTTACTTGTAGACAAGTTAAGTTATTGTTATATAATAATGTTGTAAGTTGGATGATGATTTGGAGGATATATATTACTCCTTATGTTGGTGTTGAAGTTAGATTGATATATGTAATGGTATACACTAGACCAGATATTGTACAAGCATTGTGTTTTTAGCAAGTTTATGTCTAACCTTGGTAGAGAGCAATGTACTTATGTTAAGAGGGTATTTAAATAGTTTCAAGGAAATTTTGATTACTTCTCATGTTATAATGATTATAATTATGTGGGTAAGTTATTAGATATTTATGTGGATTTGTTGATTTTGATTAAGTAGGCAATTTGGATAGTTAGATGCCCTCTAATGGTTTTTTTTTCTCTATTTGGTAGTGCTAAGATCACTTGGATGATTAAGAGGTTACTTATGATTGTTATTACACTCCTAAAGTATAATATATGGCTTCTACACATTCATATAATTATGCATTTTTTTTTATTTAAGACTATGTTTAAGAGTTTATTTTGATTTTAAGGTGGTTAGTATTGTTAGGGATAGAAAAGGAAGATATCTAACAATTAAATGTAGACTTAATTAATAAACAGAGAAACTAAACACACACAAAATAAATTATAATACAGAGAATTTAACGTGGTTCACCCAATCCGGGCTACATCTACCAAACCACAGCCATCCAATGATATTATTATCCAATGCAAAAACCTATTACAATCTTGCGAATAATCACATTTTTTCATTATACTGTAACCCCCATCTGAACCCCTTTTTAACAAGGTTAGAAGCTTCCAGATTCGGGTTCTACAAAATCGGGTTTTTTTTCTTTTTCGTTGATTTTTCCCTTTTTTGGTGATGACGCGAAAAAGTAGGAGGAAAATTTTTCTCGGGGGCTGTCGACCCTGAACCCCCGCTTTTCGGGGGCTGCTACCCTCGAACCCCCTCCTGGGGCCCAGCTCAGCCCCAGACCCCAACAAGGATACATGTCGGGGTGTACAGTATAGCATGATCAGTCGCCACATACAAACAATCTCCCACTTGGAGACTGATTAGGCTCCACACCAACACAAGTATTTGATGTGATAGTTACAGTGTTATTTGTTTGGCCAATAATCCCATGTACCATGTTCATATGGGTATGTGCAGGATCATCATGGAAAAAATAGGCCCTTAGGTGGCAAAAAATTTAGAAAAATCAAAGTTAGGAAACTTGACATAAAAATTTGAATAAGTTATCTATATTATTTCAAAAATATGTATGAATAGAATCTATAGAAAATTAAATGTAGTTTCTAAACTACTAGGTTTATTTTAAAAAAAAATCTATTTGGTGAAAATTTGAAATTTCAATGCAATAGTACTTAAATTTCAAGGAAAAAATAAGTAGGTGTCTGTCTAACCACCCTAATCATAATAAAATGATAATATTTTTTTATAATATTTTAGATATAATTAGGGGACTCATGTCCCGATGTGATGCATTATTTTTTGTAATTTTTTTCCAAGTAAATAATTAATTATTAATTTTTTAATACAAATTTTATAAAATATAAAAACTCGTATGTCTGACCACCTTAACTTGGTCAAAACTTCATGAAATTCATTTTTTTTTAATCCTATAGTATGTGAAGCATATAATGTGACACATGTTTCAGATTCAAAAAATGTGATACCATTTGAAAGCTATAGATGTTTTTCAATTAGCTTATCAATCAGGACTTTAGTCATAATTCAAATAGAAAATGAATAATAATAATTTATTAAATTAAAAATAAAGCATAATTGATATTGGTGGAAAGTTGAGAATCTCCTTTAAAAACCCTTTTCGTTTCATCAATTTTGGGTAAAAAAAAGTCATCAGCCACATACCCATCATATCGCCACTTTTTGACCCATCATGATCCTGCACATACCCATATCAATCACATTTATGTGTATTAAATTTTTTTGTGAGATGGTGGAGAGTGGTAAGGTCATAATTAAGAAGGTTGAAACTTTGAATAATGCTACATATTCACTTATGAAACTAGTGAGCACAAATAATTTATGTTGTTGTAGGTAGTCCATTAGCTCGACATCTTGTACTTGATTCATTTATGTTTCATTTTAATGTTATTATAATGTATAATATCAAGTTGTAGAATGTTAGGATTGGGTGATATTAACCTCAATTTAATGTTATGCATTTTATACTTGTATCCAAAACTTTGGGAATGGGTGCTTGGAAGTTCATATAGGTGGTTGGGAGATGATTTATTATTCTTTTCTCTCAAAACTTGGAATATTGGTTGTATTTTAATTTACAATGGGAGTTATGTTGGTAGGAGTTACAAAGTCATTATCATCAATAAAGTTGACCATCTCTCTGATGGAGCACTTGGGAGTTACATAGATAGGTGTGAAACATCTTGTTGTGAGGGTTGAGTTCTATAGATACTTGAATTGAACACATCCTATCACTTCACCTAACATCATCTTCTAATACCATCTTTAACACCATGCCATCACCACATTACTAATTAACTAAATAATTTTCATTATTTAATTAATTAGGATAATTTCTCCTATTCATCCAAAATAAATAAATTAATCCATTTTCATTGATTATGTCAATTAATCCATTTATCTTAAAATAAATATAATCTACTTTCTCCATTATCTACAACTAAATAACTTAAAATTTAAAAATTCACATGACTAGATCAAACCTCTCTAGATTCATTGAACCTAGAAATTCCTACAAAGTCGGACAACTAATAAATATCCACCATTCATTTCCACACTACATCTTTAAATCTCAACCATTCACATAAAGATACCCCAAAAAACAACCCTAACATCCATTATTTAACAAAGTTATGTCAATCAATCTCATTCATCCATTTGTAATCAATCTTAACCATTCATTCTTTAGTTATAGAGCATTATACTTGGGAATGTGTATCCACTTATTCATCAATAAAAGATGTTATAATTAGGTCTATCTTGAGTACACTGAATATACTGGGTGTAAGTGTGAATAAGTAAAAAGTAAAAGAACAACTAAAACAATTCTTAATGAAACATTATGTCAAGATTTAACATGAATTAAACTAATTTAAAACACATAAAATCCTGAAAGCATCTCATTGTCTCCTATCTCCAAATATTTATCAAATTACAGGGGCTCTCAGATTTGTAAGCACCATAACTATTTAAAATTCCAATTCAGAGGATGGAGTAATGCTAAATGCAATGATCTAATGATTGATAATGAAAGCTAAATGATATGATCCTATGTAAACTATCCTGACATGAAAACTGATAAATGGAAGCTACAATAAAAACTAATGATGCTGTCATGATATGAAATCTATTGATGCTATGATACTATGATGCTTATTCTATTGCTATTGCTATTGCTATTGCTATGGTTGATTGATTGCTTGATTACTATGAATGCCTATTCTTGCAGAGTAAGTTTGCATAAATTGGGATTTCTCGGATCATTTTCATGCTTCAAAAGGCTGTATATATAGATTTTCGGCAACAGATTTGCACAGGGGCAACACAACAGAGGCTTGGATTGAATCTTGAGATTTGAGTGGTGAGAGATTGAGGAGCTTGAGCTGATCACGGGGATTGTTCCTCCCCATGAAAACATTAGGCAAGATGATAGGAAAGATCAAAGGAAGAAGATTGAGAGGATTTCCTGCAAGTTTGTCCCCGAAGCTTTCCCGTGAATGCCAGTTTAATTAATTAGACTGAAAAATCTAATTTTATTGGTGAGTGAATAGAGGAATATTTGATTTATGCCTTTATTTGAATATTTTTGATTTATTCAATTTTAGAAAAATAGGAAGATTTAATTAAATAAAACAAATATTTGATATTTGCTTATTTAATAAAGAGGAATATGATAATTAAATAAATCTTTAGGATATCTTTATTTAATTAAGAGGAAATGTGATAAGATAATTAAATTACAAAAAATATCAAAGTTTTTTATTTTAATTTAAGATAGAATCAATGGATAAAGTATAGAAGAAATAATAATGATAATAATTAAATAAAACAAAGTATTTAATTTTTTTTATTTAATTAAGAGGAAATAATATGATAGAATAGAAGAATTAATAATGAACTTAATATAAATAAATATTTCTATTTATTTACTAAGTAGATGAATTTAGGATCAATTAATCAAATAAATCATATTTAATTAATTATATTCTCCAGACCATTTTTAGGTGTATACATTGGGGAACCTGATTTTTTCCAAGGCCATGTGGTGGTTATTGGTTTTAGAAACCTAATTGTAGTTCTATCTCTTTGGATATTTATAAATTAGATAAATTATATGGATGTTTTATGGGTGTTTTGTAGGTGAGCTTGATTATGCTACCATAATACTATTAGAAAAAAACTAAACTAGATTGCATTATTGTAGCACATTGTTATTGGTTAATATAATTTTGAAGGTTCTCTTTGGTAGTGGAGTTTTTCTTGAAAGGATTTTTCCACACAATTTTTGTGTTAAATGTGTTTATTTACAATTCACTAATTTTTATATGTTACTAATATTATCTAAGTACATGAATCTTTAATTGGCCAATTGTGATTTGAACACTTAATATTTTGTTTTCATTGTATTCATTTGCTTTTTATTTCAATTATACATGAATTTGCTTGAAGTTCATGAAATTGGAAGTTTAACTACAAGTTTTGGAAGATTAATCATGTCACACTTGCAAGAAGGTGAACCATTAAAAAATGTAGAAATTGAAATATTTATAAATCTCTTGTAATATTCTTTACATGCTCAACTAGTCAACCCTAATGATAGAAGTAAATATAGAAGAAAATAGATATCAACCTGCTTTGAGTATCTAATATCAAATCCATTATAGTTTACAAAAACTAAATAGGAAGTGCCACCCTCTCTTCTAGTCATAATAATTCTCACTCTCAACCCAACTATGATTTGTACACACATGTACTTTATCCTATTATTTCTTTGGATAGAAGTAGTAGCTTTTTTTGCTAATCTATTGCAATTAAAATTTATAATAGTGTTTTGCATCTTGTGTCTTAAGAATCTATTGCATGTTTTGAGAATCTACAAATGATTCCCATAATTTAGATAAGTTATTAATTATTATTTGTGCATCACCTAGACTTGCCATAAATTAGGTGGAGGAGAAAAAATTGGGAGGTATGCAATATTTAGGAACAAATACATGAAGGAAATGCAGATGAGGATACACCATTCAATAAACTAGAAGGATTAAATTTAGCACCAATTCCTTGAAGAAATTTCAAAAAAATATATATTAGGGATCAATAAATCATGAAAATATTGGTCCAATTTTTAAGACTATTAGCTTCAACTATACTAGAAAACTCATGAAAAATTGTCGTTGTTCCAAATATGCTTTGTGATAATAATATTTAAGCTCACTTCAATTAATAGGAGTAATAACAAAATTTATGGAAACATCAATAAGAACACCATTCTTAGTAGATTGGGCCATTGGGGATTTGAATGAGGATTTATTTTGAAAAGAATGTGAGGATATGGGTGAGACCTTGATATACAAAACAACTCACAAAATTATAAAGGATTTATGGTCTAAGAAGGATGTAAGTTTTTTTGATAAAATGAAAAACACCAAATGATCAGATTTAAAAATAAGTTAGCAAATCAAACTCAAAAAAGATAGTTGATAAGGTGGTGTAAAAACAAGGCTCCATAATGAATAACAAAGACCTAAATAAAATTGTAACAAATGAATCACACACAAAGGGAATCCAAACCCTAAGAAAATATAATATTCAATAGAACAAGGATTTGAAAACCTTGAAGTAAAAAAACTAGGTTGTTTAGGAAAGTTAGGTTTAGTATAATTAATTAAATTATGATCATAAACAAGTCTAATATACAATAATGAGTAAGAGTTTGAATAATTAAATACTAAGAATGAATGAATTTTCATGTGATACTTTGGTGGAATCTTAAAATGGGAAAGTGAAGTTAAAGATGTCAAGAATTAGTTCACCATGGTATTATATTTTTTATGATCAATAAAAATTGTGTCTTAGAATCTACCAATTAAATATATTTTTCTCTTGTTACCCACATTCATGTGGACCCTATCTCAATAAGTGCAACACCCTGTAAATGTTGCTTACCTAATAAAAAACATTCATGTGGACCCTATCTCAATAAGTGCATATTTGAACTTGATGCACAAATCTAAACTAGCAAAAAATGAATTGTTGGGATATGCTTGCCTCAATCTTATAATGCTTGAATTTGAGTAAGGAATGATTATATTTAAGATCATCCTTAGGTTGATAGATTTGTATTTTTAAAGATTAATTTAGTATGACTCTATATTGCCCAATAGAAAGATGAATCAACAACAGACAGTTGGAGATATCACCATTTCATTGGTGATCTTCCTCTGAATTTTGATTGAGTTACAACTCCCTCATAAGATATAATTTTTTGAAGTTAAAAGGTGGGTATACTTTTAACCAAAAAGTAGTAAAGATAGACTAACACTTGTTCATAGCCATGGCACAAGCATGATCAGAACAAACTTTTTAAAATATCATCTCTAATATTCAGGGAAAAATTAATAGATGCCTATTACTAATACTGCAACTCAAAGATTGAGATAATATAAATAAATAAAAAGACAACTTCAGTTACAAATTCATTGATTTATAAAGAAAATAATGTAACACAATTGAACATAGAATCCACAAAGAGGAGTAGTATTCTAGCATTTATCAAAGTTCAAAGGCTCACTCATAAACACCAAGTATCACATTCACATTCATATGCTCACAAACAAATGAAATTCTTATGAAATTAGAAAAAATGCAAGAATGATCCTATCTTTGATCAATTCTCACTCTTACATCAAAGTGTAATGGGTATCAAAATTTTGGACCCTTCCAATTTCTTCTAAATGCATATTTATACTTTTTAAACATAACTATCACCAATTTCTTGAAAACTGATTCTTTTAAAGAATTGTAAAAATAAAGTCCATTACAACACACACTTTAAAAATATAAGATTTTAAAAATAAAAGTTGAATATTCTTGAAGTGGCTAAGTAGATGGGTCCATGGATGCATTGCTTGCTGACACTTGTTGAGTAGATGTCACACATGCTTTATAATCCTTCAATGCTTATGTGATAGTCGAGATCTTTGCATGTTGGGGAATTGTAACATTTTTCATCCTAAGCTTCCATAGGGCCTTGTTGCTATGAATGGTATCCATCTTAGTGATCACATTGGTGGGGGAATTCTTGTGCCATGATAATGAGGAGTCGATCCTAGCTAACTTCTACATGGCTTCCTTGTTGAAAACCTGCTCATTAGATAGTGTATTGACTACCTTCAGGAATCCCTCCTTTAGCTCCTCTAGCATGACCACACCATTATTGTCACCTTTCATCAAATGTCAACTGAAATAAAAAAAAATCCTTAAATGAAATCATTGTGGATGCAAATTACATTCTTTCATAAACTTATTTTGTTCATGAAGGTTTGTCTTTAGGAAAGTGAGCTTCCATTTGATGCTCTTCTTCCACATGATGATCCTTGAATCCTCTTTGGATGGAATGATTTTATCTGTCACAACCTTTTATAAACTTATTTTCAAAATTTTGTTGAGGTCCTTATTAGCTTGTGACCAAAGTGTCTCATCTTGTTTACAATTCGTTATCTCTATTTTGATGGAATTTATCATCAATATAAAATCATAAAATTTCTTTAATTTTTCAATTAGAGGAGGATCTTTATTTTTGACATCACCTATCCAATCCAAAGCAATTTTTCCATAGTAACTATATTTCTGCACTTTATTCATCATCACTTTTTTGACTACAAAATCTAGATAAAAAGAAGTGCCTACTTGACTAAGAGGATGAGGAGAAGGATCTACCAGCGACTTAAGAAAGTTGGATAGTAACTCCGCCATTTTATTCAACTCATCTTTGTCTTGTTTGTATTTTTTATCCTCTAACAACCTTGTGGCAATCACTTGGAAATTGTGCACATCTCCATGCCTACTAGGTGGACCCAAATTTACTTTAGTTATATTATAGTTAGTTATGGTAGCTTGACCAAGATCTTTTTGTGTAGATGGATGGGAGATTTCCATAAACAAATGCCATAAGCCACTATCCTCCATTAACCTTGATGTTGACTTAATCTTCTTGACCTTAGAGGAATTTTCCAGAAGATGGCCTGCTATATTATCATCCAATAAATCAATATGTACTATTCTCCTCTTTTTGGATAAAACATTTTATAGCCAAGAAGGGGAAGGAGTGGTAGAATCAATATTTTGAGAAGCCTTGGGTGTAGAGAATTGCAGGGCACTCTTTAGAGGAGGGGTCTTTGTTACACTTTACAGATTGAAAGGGAAGGAAGTTGGGGATTTACCCTTTTGTGTGCTCCTCTTAGCCATATCTTGAGATCTAATATTGGTTGTTCTTCGAGAGAATCAACCCTTATCATTTCAATTTCTTGTTCTTGTTCATTTTCCTTTTCTCCTGCTTCTGTTTCCTTCTATATTTGATCTTTTACATTAGTATCCTTTAGGGAGCCTTCGTTGAAAGGAAGTTGGGTAAGCAGAAGCAACTTCCTACACTAATCTAAGTAGGGGAGAGCTACACAAAATTTATTTTTAACACCTTTTATAGTTACAAAATCAAAAGATGCACATTTAGAAATTAAACAACATAAATGACAATGTAAACCATAAGACAATGTTGTCTAGGAGCGAATTTGTACCCCTTTTGCAAATTCCCTTTCACATCCCTCCACCTTAGAAAATCAAACCTGATTGCAAAATTCCACATCACCCATCCACATTGAATCCACTTGGAACTTGTCTTTTGTGTTGGTGGGGGAATTTTTGTCAGGGATGCGAGCACGATGTGTGAAAATTTGTGTGATGTGCTTTTGTCCCTGACAGATTCCTGCCTCTAGAGTCCACAGGGATGTTACGTTCTCCATTGGGCATGAAGCGTAACACCTCTATGTCGACCAGTTAGCTCGAAAACGACTCCTTCCCTCCCATTTTGATCTTAAAATAGATCCATTTCACATTCATTCATACTTCTATGATCTCTTGAGCATTGGAATTCACTTCTCTTAGCAACTCACAACATTTTCCTTGAGCAATTCCATCCATCTTGCTGCACTTTTTCCACCATTGGAGTTGTGACTTGGTGTCTCGAGGGACTACTTCATTGTTGCGGCAATGTAGACCTTACCAAGTTTACATCCTCCTCTACGTGCTTGAGGGAACCTCAATTGAGAAGGTGATATTTCTCCTTGATTCACATAGCATAATGTTGTTGTGATTATTCGACATTCTTTTCCATTGTTTCCTTTATCAAAATTTCTATCTCTTGGCTTTCTTGACTGTTCGTGGAGGTGGAAACACCAAAGCGGGGGTTTGACTGAGGAAAACCCCTATACATCCCCAACATTTTCCCCTCTTGGCTATGTGTAGGTGTACATGTGCATGTAGCTTGCTGGAAAATAGGAATTTTAGTGAGTTGGATTTTGTCACCTTCATTTTTCTTTATCTCCTTTATCATATTTGTAGCTATTTCTCGTACTTTATTATTCTATTCATTTCGTTAAACTTCATTAGCTAAACAGTAAGTAGGTTTATGGAATTTTGGTACTATACTTTTCACTTTCTGGCCGTATAGACGCCAACACATTAGAGAGACTTCAATGCGTCGCACTGTCGTCCTAGATCCACGCTGTCTTCCTTAGGAGAGAGTTGTCTGAGGTACGGTTTGAATTTCAGAAATCAGATCATTTAGCCCCATTCAAGTGTTCAGATTAGTAGAGTGACAAAAGCACTTGAAAGTGCTCTTCATTCTCTATCCTCAACCTAGAACACTTGCTTATCTTGAGGTAAGATAGGGAAACCTTCCGCTCTCAGCTCTCCATGACCTGGAGCCTTGGTGTGGTTGGTCCCCCTACCTTACATTTTGGTGAACCCGACATGAACCATTTTGGTTCCATTTAGCGGTGCTAAGTGTTCCTTTTCTTGTATCCTAGGAGCATTGTGGGTGTGAGTGTTGGGAGGCATATAGCCTTGCAACCCTACCTACGACCCCTAGCAGTGTAGTTGGAAGGTTTTGTAAGCATTGTAGAATGAAACCTTAATTGGGTCACTGTCTAATTGCAAAACCTTTGGGGGCTTTGTGAAAGTATCGTCTAGTAAATGTGATGGCCTCCTTTTTACATCTGCCCATTCCATCCACACAACCTATGAGTAGCTCTCTTGGCATAACTTTCACCTCATAGGACCTGCTGATGAATTATAATAGAGAGCCATTTCCTCTATACATCCTCGCATGAATCAATTAAAAACACTATAACCGATGTTCTTGTCGATCCCACGTGTCGGGTGAATTTCATTACTACGGAGATTATGCTAATCAATTTCCTACACAAAGATGGGTATGACTCATTTGAGTGTACCATCCATACACACAATGGAATTTTTGTACCTCCCCTTGGTTGCATCACCTTGTCAGTCTTTGTTGAACCTAAATTAGTGAACTTACTTTTTGACATAATCCTAGGGTTTGAACTCTTCACAGTGAAATTGGGAATCCCCTAGTTAATTGCTATGAATGTAGTTCCCTCATTCATGCATAAGTGTCTGAAATTAATCCATGAGGGCATAGTGCATGTAATCCATGAAACTGGCTATAAACCATTAGTTGCGAGTGGTAGCTGTTCACTGGATCACTTTTGGCCTACACCCGTTGGTTCGCTTCCTCCTAGGATAGACCTTTTGTACTGAACCTATGTAAAGTACAAGAGTGGGTGCTTAATGCCTAAAGTGAGATACCCTCCATATCCTTATGCCATCTCACATAGAGCTTTCCTAAAGGCTGACAACAATGCCTCCTTGGCTCAGAAAAGAGAAAATGAGAAGCGTAATCAACACTCTTCTTCTTATTCTTCTTGTTCTTCTTGTTCTACTGTCGTTATCCCTCCCATCGCTTCCTCTTGTCTTGCTGTGGCATCATCAGATCCTGCTCCTAGGCGATTGATAGAGAATTCTATGGTGCCTGCTTGGAGAAAGCCCAAGCATCTCGTGTTTGAACTTGTCATTCTACCCACAGTGCCTAGGCCCATTTGGTATGGTAAGGGGAAGGCTCCCCATGGGGAGTGCTCTATGTCTTAGCCTCCACAGCCTTCGACTACTCCTGCTCCCAAAGTAGTGAATGGGAAGAGGCCCACTACTGAGACGTTAGATCCAACTCCCCACACTGTTGCTCTGACCTCTTCTCAATATCTCCCTCCTACACCCATACAAGAGTCTCTCCCTCCATAATATATGGCTATGATGGACACTCTAATGGCCGAGTAGGAGCCTTCTATTCCATCCTAGCTTCTGGACTCAACCTCCTTGAGTCATAGGAACTACCTTGCATGTGGGCACAAGCATTGACAAAAGGCTCTAGGCACTTAGCAGACCGCTCTACAGAGGAAGGAACGGGGTAAACCACCCCTATTTCAGGGCTTGCTATTGTGTCCTCATCTCCTATCCCCTCAGCTTCAGTTCCATTAGCCTTGGTTCTAATTTCAGCTCTTACTGCAAGCATAAACGAGAACCTCACCTGAAAAAGGTACAGGTGTCTATTGCTCCTTCAATCGAGCTGCCTTTCTTGATGTCCTCCTAGACATCCCACCATTATCAAAGCTCGTTGACATGCTGAACACCTCAGTGGTGTTTGCTATAGTCTTCTCCTCCTTTGCACCTTCTGCCTCATCTATGGGGATCTCGCATCCTCCGATGAAGTGAAATATGGAGGATAGCCTTGTTATTAAAGGGGGGCAAAAAAGGAGTCCACCTTCTTGAGAGGGTGGTTTTGCATTAGCATGTTCCACCCTCGTGATGAAAGAAGTTTCACCATCCCCGGAGTTTTTCACTACTCCTAAATCACTCAACGAGTCTAGTAGTGAATCTCAGGCATCGCCCCCCTCGTTTGATGAGGTAACACATGGCACTCTTGTGAAGTTCATGTGTAATTATTTGGACGAAGTCCCAACCCTTTCAACGATATTTGTGAAGTCGCTGACCTTCACCCCACATGAACTAAGTGGAGGAGAGCTTGAAGAGTCCCCTTCCTTGGCTCTTGTTAGGAGGGGTCAGAGGGTTCCCCTTAAATATTCTGCCCTTGCAAGCTCATTCACCTTCCTTGTATAATGATCTAGATTGGGAGGCTGATGACCTCTTGGTTGATGAGTGTTAGGGGGCACCTCTTCTTTATCTATAGTGTAGATTGTGTGTGTTTTTGTTCCCCTGTACTTGTGTTATGTGTTCCTAGACGACCCTTTTCACCCTCATAGGTGCTTGGATACATGAGTATTTTTGTGTCGTACAACTTACTTTATTCGTGGCATCATTCTTCCTCTGTTATGTTTATTGATTTTTGATAATTGGGGAAAATGCAAAGTGTTGCAAGAATTTAGGCTTCCCTTCCATGTTGACCCAATTTTTTATTTTTATTTTGTTTTCTCATGCATTCTTTACATGGTCTGATATAGTAGGGGGATGATGATAGTTTATCCATATACTATTATTATACATATATATTTATGAGCAACTCTTATCTCAAACTATGAGATCACCCCTATCCCTTGTGTGTTATGTTATTGTTTTTCTTTCTTTGTATCTTTCTCTCTTCTTTGCTTGGTTATGATGTTGTGATGCTCTTGTGTTGTCCCTTACATGTGCGACAACATTACCACAGTGACATCTCACTATGTTCCACGAGCCACAACTTCACTGTCTCATTCTTTCTTTTCTCTCCTTAGGATGCCATGTACCTTGTGTTTAGCACACACCATCCTAAGGGGGGGCTATCATGTCACTTTGATTTTTGAAAAATGCATTCAATGGCCAATGAATCTTTTCTCAAAAATCCTTTCAAAAAATTTGTCAAAAATCTCATTCTCAACTTGGACTCCTAGTGGAACGTGTTTCCTTCGTCATGTGTTCACAAAGAAAGAACTTGAAGTACTTTCCTCCAAGGGAGAAAATTTTCCTGCAAGAAAATCCTCAACCTTCCCCTCACGAGGGGTTATTTTGTTCCTTTTGAATTCCTTGATGAAGTGAACATATTTCAAAAGGATTCCTTCATGTTAAATTGATTTGTGAAAAAAACTCTTGCACTTTCAAACTACGTGTCCCTTGAGTGGACCCCTTTTCTTTTGAAGGGTTCCTGAGGGATGCCTTTGAAAGCTCTTTCTTCAATTCTTGAATATCTACTTGTTCACCTACATGGCTAATTCTTGTTTTCTAACATGTTTCATCTATGGATTAACATGTTCTTTTTAGGTTCCCCTGAGAAGCTACTTTCTAGTCCGACTCTGTGGAGTCCCCTCACATCAGGCTTCCTTCAAGAGAAAATACCTAGGGGGTGCCTTCTTTACAAGTGTGAGGGCTTGTGAAGTGCTTGCATCCTACAAGATTTTTCCATCGCTGGTCTGTGGGCCTTCGATGTACTTTGTTCAACTCTGTAGTTTCGAGGATCTACAGAGTCCTTTGTTCGAACCTCCTAAGGATAGAGTACCTATGGATTTCTTTGCCTGCCCTGTGCTTTCGAGCTCATCAGATTGTGTTTTTCTTCCTCGACAGTTTAGGTATACATTTCTAAACTCTTTGATCTACTTTATCGAACACTCATTGACACTCATGCTTGCTAAAGTGGGCACAAAAATGTATAGGAGAAAATTTGCACCCCTTTTGAAAATTTCCCTTTTGCATACCTCCACCTTAGAAAATCAAACTCGACTGCGAAATTCCACATCAACCATCTACATTAAATTCACTTAGCACTTGTCTTTTTTGTCAATGGGGGAATTTTTGTCAGGGACATGAGCATGGTGTATGGACATCTGCACTATGTACTTTCATCCCTGACAGATTCCTACCTCTGGAGTCCACAAGGACATTACATTCTCCATTCGGCATGAAGCGTAACACCTCTATGCCGACCAACCAGCTTGAAAATAACTCCTTCCCTCCCATTTTTATCTTCAAATGTATCCATTTCACATTCATTCATACTTCTATGATCTCTTGAGCATTGGACTTCACTTCTCTTAGCAACTCACAACATTTTCCTTGAGCAATTCCATCCATCTTCCTGCACTTTTTCCACCATTGGAGCTGTGACTTGGTGTCGCGAGGGACTGCTTCTTTGTTGTTTTCGCAACATATAACTTACCAAGTTTACATCCCCCTCTACATGCTTGAGGTAACCTCGATTGAGAAGGTGATATTGCTCCTTGATTCACGTAGCATAACATTGTTGTGATTGTTTGATATTCTTTTGTAGTACCCCTCTGTTTATGCTATGCTTTCTGTTGATACTTTCTCATACTGTTAGACTTTGTTATTTTGTTGGATACTTGGATCGCTGATTTTGAGCGATGATGGATTATTGTGTGACATGATGATACTTTGTGAGATGCTTATTGTTTTTAGATTTGATGTGATTTAGAGTAGATGATTATTTTCAGTTGTTTATGGATATGCATATGCTTATGATGGACTAACAACATGTATTGAGTCAGTCTTCTGTGAGTGTATTAGTGTGGAGAATAGAATCACATCACTCGCTTGCGAGTGCCCTGCGATATCTGTGACTTTCTCCGCACGGTGTGCCTGTTTACTGCTTTATATATATATACATGCATGTACATTGTTTGCTTGGTTGCAGGATTTACAGGTACATGACACCGACTCCACCTGTGTAATCAGGTCTGAGCGTGTCAAGACTCAACGGAATTGTTGAATGGGAGATAGTAGTTAGGTTTATCCTAGTTCAATCTTTAACCCTAGTCTTAGTACAATGTTAGTTTTCAGTTTTGAGTTGTAGGTTGTAAAGTGTTTCTGTTGGTTAAATTATTTTTGAAAAGGTAAATTTGCTTATGTTTAATATTGGTTATTGTATTTTATTTATTGTTATTAAAATTAATATTTAAATATAATTGAAATTTATTTATTTAATTATTTAATACATTAGTTAGTTTAATTAGTTAAATAGTTAATCTTTAAAAGGATTTAACTATTTAATTAAATAAATTAATTAATCAGATTAAATTATTAAATGTATAAATTATATTGTGTTTAAATAGATTAGAAAATTAGAAAATAAATTGAAATAATTTGCATGTGAATTAAATTGTGTTTGGAAATTTATTTTTAGTGTTTAAATTAAATAAATAAGTTAATTGCATGTGATTTAAAAATTAGAGTTTTAAAATTTAAATTTAAATTAATTAGATAAATTGCATGCAAAATTTGAATGGCAAAACTGCCGAGAGGTGGAGAAGATATTTTCTCAACAACCTCTCGACATGTGTGTGAGTGCCATAATTGCAAAAAGTTTGTTGAAAACTTTCACAGAGGTTATTGAGGATCTCGGGGATTTTGCACAGGGTTATTCTGTTGCCTCGGGGAAATTTTCTGGGCACTGGCAAAATTATTTCTTTCTGTGTTAAAAAAAAAATTGGGAATTCTTAAGAATTGGTATTCCTCTCTGTTGGGGTTGTTATCTCTTTTGGAAGATCCTTTAAAGAATCTTGGAAGTTGGTAGTTGGTAATCTTGTGGATCACGGGATTTTCTTGAAGAGCTACAGGGATTTCATAACATAATAAATAAATGCTAGGACTCTAAGGTTGAGACACCCTAATCCCAACATTATCCCAGTTATCGAAGACCTATCAAGAGTCATATGAAATTATCTACTCAGGGCCCCAAGGCCCATGGAATCAGAACACCATATGAACTTCTCTATTCTCAATGGTTTCTTTAGTACATCTGCAACATTCGCCAAAGTGTCAACCTTCTCCAAATTCACCTTTCCATCTTCTACCATATCATGAACAAAATGATATTGGACATCAATGTGCTTTGTTCTAGAATGGAAGGTAGGGTTCTTTGCTTAACAAATGGCACTCTGACTATAACAATAGATAGTAATTTTTCCTACATATAAACCAATATCAGAACACGATCTCTTAAGCAAAATGGCTTCCTTACAAGCATGAGTAGCTACCAGGCACTTTGCTTCTATTGTGGAAAAAGTGAGTACAACCTACCACTTGCTCATCCAACTAATAGCACCACCGAACATCAAAAACCCATAACCATTGGTGGATATTTTGTTGTCAATGCCACTTACCCAATTAGAATCCATATTTTGTGCAGTGTGCTTTTCCTACCCTAAATGATGCAAACAACAAAAATGCAAAAAGGAGAAGAACACAATACAACACCTCGAGATAAGCCTAGTTAAACATGAACAAAAGAAAGATTAAACAAGAGATTTACCTTTCCCAAGTTGATCCTTTGGTTGAACCTTTTATGTTGATAATTTGTGTGCTCCTTGATGGAAAATCACCTAAAACGACATGCAAATGGATGAGGATTTAATGGAGAATGCAATAATGAATTTGGGTGTTTTGATAGGTGCATGAGATGAATGCAATATGAGCTTGAAGTGGAACAATGGTGGATGAGCTTGAATAAAAATTCTTGAAAATTGCTTGAGTGCTTGAAGTTGTGAATGCATGTAATGTATGAATGATAATGAGACTAAAATCCTCTATTTTAGGGGAAGTCTCTAGAGAATTGGATGGCTAGGATTTAGCCATCATGGACAAGATGGAGGGCTATGGTGAGTTGAAGACTCACTAGCCTTCACATCTTTCCATGTCGAAATGATGTGGCAAGAGGACATGTGAGGTAGAAAGAGGACATGTGAGGTGGAGGTACTTGCAAGTACCTTGGGATTAGGGGAAAATTTCCTCAAAAAAGAAGTTCTTGTCCCCATGTGGAAGGATGTTGACATGTGAGAAATTTTAGAATTTCTCACTAATTATCATGGGGAAGAGAGAAATGTTGAAGTAATAAATGTGAATTTTTAATTCACATGATTGGAAGTACTTTGGGGATAAGAAAAGGTCCTCACAAAGGAGTTCCTTTTCTCCATGTGGGTGATGTGACATGTGAGAGGTTCTAGAATTTCCCAACAACCTTCATGGGGAAGAGGAAAGCATTAGAGGAAAAATGTGAATTTTTAATTCATATGGGGAAGAGGTCCTAGCTAAATAAAAAAACATTTATGATAAGTTGACTTGGAGGGATACCAAAAATGGTATGAAGATTAAATTAAGGTTGTGCAAATAGGTGATTAAGGAGATTAATGGAGGATTAGAGGCAAGTGGCAAAATATGGAGGATGTGACATTAATCCTGATTAAAGGTGTACACATATTAATCATGGATTAATTAAACTAATCCAAATTAGAAAAGGATTATGGAGGATATGACTAAGAGAGAGAAAATGGAGAATTTAAAATTAATTTAAATTGAAAAGGCTAAGTGACTAAATTAAATAAATTGATATATTTATTTAATTTGGAGAGGAAGGGATGAAAGGTAAAGTATTTAATTATTAAATTAAATACTTTAGAAACATTAGGAAAAGTGGAAATAT
>VDFB02315631.1:38005-119735 GCA_007258455.2 Sequoia sempervirens | reverse complement strand
ATTGAACTTATACAAGCTTGAATAATATCACACTATCACATATCTCTTCTTATCACATTTTGCATCTTCAATACAAAAATATTAGTATATATATGCTATTACATCTTTACACATCAATTAAGTTGGCCTAATTAGATGTACACATGCTTAATTCAAAAATAGCTTGTCAACTCAAAACTTGAAACAAAGTTCCTTGTGCACTCCAACCAAAATGTGCAAGGCATGATTTAGGCCAGGATATACCTAAAAAGGATCTCTTTGTCATCCACACAACATATTAATCTTTATACCACTTATTCATGTTAGCTAGAAGAAGACTTGATCACAAAGATAGAACAAACTGACTAAGTATCTTTCAACCCATTCAACCAAAATTGTTGAAAACTTGTTCATAGATGCATTTAAAGTCCTAAATAACATACTAAAACCACATAGGCTGATCTTCTAATATAAGTAATTCTAGACCAAATTACCATATCAGAGTAACATAAACAGTGCTAATCGGATAGAAAAAATGTCACCAAACAATGTTGGCATCAATGACAACATACCAAAGGGTTTCTTCTTCATTCTTCCAACACACCCTTTAGCCTAGGCCATTTCACGAGCCAAAATAATAGCCCAAGAATCCATCTGATTATTAGAGTGGAAGCCCATATAGTTAGAGAAGAGAAATTGAGCATAACCTATATTATCACAATCAATTCCAACCATGCCTGAATTGCCTCTAGAAAACCCATGTATTTTAACTTTAAGAACGTCTCTAGGAGGTAGAGACCTCTTACCCATTTGGTTCACCTTTTGAGATTTGCTACTCCTAGAACCACCTCTAGATTGAGGAGATTGAAGGTAAAATTCTAAAAAAAATGGCAATATGATGATCTGAGGAAGTGAGAGGTCCCTCTTCAACAAACTTGGCCTCTATGGTCTCTTTAAGCCTACATTTAATTTTGGGCCAAACTTGATAAATAAAACTTATTGTATCTTGGAATATATGACAATTTCTTTCTAACCAAATCTACCACATAATAAAAGATGACCCAATGTCCCAAATAGTCAACAAAATAGAAGTTGAAGTAGGATCCTAACCCAATCTATTCTAAAAATTTATTCAAAGAGGAGACAAGAAATCTTGCTTCAAAATTTCCACACAATTCTCCATAATTCCCTTAAGAAGGGACATTGAGAAAATAGGTGGTTTGTAGTTTCTTCATTAGAAATGCACAAAAGGAAAAAGGATTACCTTTGGAACCCTCTTTTGAAGATATTCTCCTAGGTCAAACACCTATTATGATTCAACAACCACATAAAGAAGTTACATTTGGGAAAACCAAATTTTCTCTAGATTCTTGTCCACCTAGGATGCCCCATATAACCATTCCTATGCATATTCAAAGATTGATAGCCAAGAGCAACTATGTACTCTCCTTTGGGATTTTGATCCCAAGCTAGAGTATTTGACTCCTCCAAAGAGCTACAAGTTCTAGTAGCCATGATAGAAGCCATAAATTCTCTATACTCTAAATACTCTCCTTCAACCCATCTTCTTGGGTCCTTCCAAATTTGAAAAAAGGAACTTCACAAAAGAGGGTGAATCATGAAGTCAGTCACTTTGGACCAACCTACATCTAGAAAAATATTACACAAAGGTTAAAGGTGGGGGAAAGAAGAGGATATGGGTGGATTATTGTCCCAAGATTCATCCAAAAATAAGACACTATTTCCCTTATTAATTATCAAAAATAAACCTTTCTTAATAAGAGAAGCTCCTTTTTTATATTTTCCCAAATCATAGAACCTTTACCCTTTAGATCCATATAATGAATATCATCATCCATCACCCCCAAATATTTGAAGTTTAGAATCCTAGACTAGGGTTGAGAAGGATGTTTACACCTTCTCCAAAAAAATTTGGTTGCCAAGGCTTGACAATTGAGTTTATATTGAGAAAGACCAAAGCCCCCAACAGTTTTTAGCTCTACAAATTTGGTTCCAACTCACAAAACACCATTTGTGAGATTCAAGATTACCTGCACAAAAAAATATCCTAGATAAAGCATCAAACTCCTTGAGAAAATTTTTGGGAGTAGCTAACAATGGGAATCTATAAATAGGCTAAGCCTGCAGAATAGATTTGAGAAGGATCACTCTCCTAGCAAAAGATAGCCACATAAAGGTCCAATGGATAACCTTCACGTGAAATTTATCAAGAATCTTCTTCTAGTGCTCCCTGCTAAGGTTACTAGATGAGATATGAATCCCTAGATACTTAATGCTAAGGCTACCAATCCTAAAGTGGACAATATTGGTAATTTTATGCTAGATACCTTAGGAGTACTAAAATGAAATAGTAAACTTTATGTCATTAATCTATTGACCTGTTACCAATAGATAAATGTCTAAAGACCTCATAAAGTTGATCGCCTCCTTAGTATTTTATTTCCCTAGTAAGACAATATCATCTATAAATTGCAAATGAGTATGTGAATCCAAATGATGAGCCCATGACCAACCATGGATAGATCTACTCTTGTTATGCAGTCTCAACAACCTGCCCAAACCCTCTTCCATTAATATGAACAAGGGGATAGAGGATCCCTTTATTGCAAACCTTTGGAGGCAAAAAAAAGAGAGGAAGGGATGCCACTTATGAGAATAGAAAAGGAGGCTAAAGAAAAATAATTCATGTCCCATTCTATCCAATTATAGCTAAAACCAAAAGAAGATAGGATCTTGTGTGGGAATGACCACTTGACTCTATCATAAAACTCAAGCATATCAAGCTTTATAAACATATACTTCTCTTTAGAAGATGCCATAGAGTGGATCACTTTAGTAGCCATAACAATCCCATCCAAAATCTGATGACCTTTCACAAAGCCAACTTGCTTAGGCAAAATGAGATCCACCAAACATTTATTAAGCCTTTTTGTAATAATTTTGGTGATTATTTTGGTGAGAGAGATAGGGTAGAAAAAATCCAAAGAAGAAGCTTCTTCCTTCTTAGGAATAAGAGCAATAAAAGTAGTTAATGGACTTAAGAATTTATTTTTTTTCCTGAGATTCTCTAACCACCTCCAAAAGGTCATTCTTCAAAATTTCCCATAAGACTTGAAATAAATCTATAGGGAAACCATCAAGTCTAGGAGCCTTACCTTTTACATATGAAAGACAATTTTTTCCAACTCAACCATAGAGATAAGTATCATAAAAGCACAATTCATGTCTTCAGTCACCAAAGAGGGGATGCAATTAAGCACTAGTCTCGCAACTTCTACATCTTGAGTATCAGGCTCATATTAATAGTCACCTTAAACAAAAATAAAAAGCTACACCCCTAAACCTAGAAGAACGAAACACCATAAGGAAGCTTAAAAAATAAACACAAAACCTAGGTTTCGAGAAAAAAAATTATAAAGCACATTTGAAGGGAGCAACACAAGGAAAAAGCAATGACGGGCAGCCCATACCCCAAACATCTACATGCACTAGCATGCAGTGGTCAATCTGCACCCACTAGACTCACAAAGGCGAGCTCACAAGGTTGTCGCCCCTCACAGGTGCTCCATCGCTTGCGCCATTGCCAAGCCTCGTAGATGGGAAATTCCTTCTTCTATTAAACAATATTGCTGCAATCTTCCTTTAATTCAATTATTTGTTAATTAATATTAATTATAGCATATAATAGCTTTTATTTTTATTTTTTTTGAAATTTTATAAATAGTTTTACATATTTTAGAATATTTCATTTTAAATTTTATTTAAACATTTAAATAATATATAAAAACTAAAACCTTACAGCAATTAGTATCAAATGGTACCATGGATTAATAAGATAAATATTGTTAATTTAAATTTGAGTGAATGAAAAAGATATTTGAGATAAATAAACTAACAAAGATTAAAACTAAGTAAAGGAATAAAAAAAGTTTAAGACTAAAAATCTATCATATAGTTTCAATTTTTTTTATTCTATTAAGATTTAAATATAATAGTAAGCTATAGTAAACAAATATTAGTCTAAGTGACTAAATAATTATGAACTAAATGCTTCTCTTAGTGGTATTAGTAAAAAAGAAACTATGTACAAAAAATAACCTTAAAAAGGGTTGTGTATTCAAACTTAATAGTTCACATCAAACTCGAAAAAAATAGAGTTATATATGTATTAGAAAATAATCTCATGAATACATATATTTAGTAGTCTAGATAAATGAAAGAGGTTCACCGATACACAAATTATTAGAAATAGAGTTGGTAATTTTTTTAAAATTGAATATATTAAACTATACTAAACATTTAATTAATTTAATCACTCAATTGTATTACTTAGATAAACCACTTGAATTAAATCTAAAGATGAAAATAAATCCATTGTATTCTTGAAAGAATCTAGTGAGTTGATTATTTGATTCCTATATGATATAGGCCAAATTTCAAGGTAAGACTTAAATAGTTTTATTATTTATAAGATTGAATGATGGTAATTTTGTTGAATTTTCATTAATAAAGTGGTCTTTAGTGAGTGGCTTAAGACCCGTTTGGCCTTGATGAGTTGAATCCTCTGGCAAGATCAATGTACTTATAGATCATAAGGACAAATACTTATTCTATTTGAATAAAAGTTTATCCCAAATGGATAGAAGAATATATGTCTCATATGGATGTGTTGTAGGAGTATTCGGGTCCACAAACCATCCTACATCAACCAAACAAAGATTCCCTTTGCTTTTGTTATTTTGTTTTGGCTTGCAATAGTTGAAGAATCAAATTTTGAAGAATCCCCAATGTGCTCATGGAAAATTAAAGACATGACCTTGAATAAAGAATTGGACACATTGTGGAGTTGCATATTTTTAGCCTACATTTGTACATTGTGGAACTTTCGGCCTTGTTCGAACCTCCCTCTCATTCCAAAAACTCCTATCACCCAAGTTCCTACAATCCTTCCATGAGTGAAACTTTCAAACTCATTTGAATTCCTACCAAACCCATGATAATCCCTTTTGTACTTCGTTCTTCCACCATTCACAAAATTTGCTTTCCTTGCTATTTGTGGATTTTCTAGCCCATCTAGATCTACAAAAATTTTATGTGCATATGGATACATCCTGATACCTTCCTTCTTCCTACAATGTTGCCTCTTGTGGAACTTCTCACATCCACCAATCCCAAGGTCACTTATTTTCCCACAATTTGAATGCACCTCACTTTTTCACAATCTGCACACCTCAAATTTTTGCAATTCCTCTTACTGTTTTAATTCTTGCAAAATTTAGTTGACCCTAATTTCCCCATAAGGACTAATCTATGCAATTTTACCTTGCATTTGTACTTGTTCAATATCCCCTCATTTATTTACATCCCTTTGATCCTCAAATCCCTACATCCTAGTGGTGATTGATTCCCCACGAAACATGTACTACAAAACTTTAACACCAAGTGGATATTGCTCACTTATCCCTTGGTTTTTTGCAATGTCCTTCTACCCCTCAAAAATTTGAAAATTTATTTCTGAACACATTTTCTATGATGTTTGGATGTAGAATTTTCTTGAGGAACTTACCTTGGTATTAGGACATGTCTTGATGGCCCACATTTCCCTGCAATGTCTCAATGAATGTGATTTCTTTGCATGAGTGCTTTGGTGGATGCCCCTTAGATTTTCACAAATGTTAGAGAATGATGTTGAACGTATTAGGAACAACTTTGTTGAATATCAAATGTTTCCCTGAGGCCAATAGGGATATGAAAATGTGTTCCATAATGCCAGGACATTGTATGGTTAACATCTCTCCATATCAAGTGCTATAAGTATGGTTTTGACTCATTTTTGTGACATTGAAACTTTAAATTTTTTGAGGGAGGCCACATTGTAAGGCTTGAGAGACAAGGCTAGTGAAGGCATTGAAAATGATTGTATCCTTGTTGAGCTTTGTGACAAATGTGTTCTTTGCTTAACTATGTATGTTTTTGCTAGATGATTAGGCAATCTAGTAAGACCCCCCAGTCTTGTCTTGCATTATTTGGTATCAGAATTGACATTGCTCATAGGGAGGTTAGTTGAATGTTTTTTATAGTTGTTTTTCTCACTAAAGAATATGTGTAAGATATTTTGACATATGGGTAGAAGGTGCGAGAATTCATCCACTAAGAGAAAGTGGGTAGAGGAAGAGTTAAGAGGTGCATCTTCTAGAACCTCTATTGGGTAGAGGATAGGTGTATAATTGAAGGTTTTATTGTAGGCGTGTGAGAGATTTGTAACTATGAAAGAGGAGTATGTGAATCCCTCGAGAGTTGGAAGAGGATTGTAGAAGTTTGAATATTTTATTGCATATCAAGTCTTATAATTACAAAGGGTTCAATACCCTAGAAGTGGAAAATATTGTTGCAAGTGAAACTTGTGATTGTAGAGGGACATGTGAGTCTCTAGAGACATTAAAGAAGTGAAGAATATGTCTTCAAGAAGAGGAAAAGACGGGTCATAAGAAGACCTATAAAAATCTTATTCATATAAGAACAACAAGAAAGAAGATATGAAAAAAATATTTTTAAATAGTTAAAAGGAATCTAGATAAGAATGGATGCATTAGGAATTACTCCAAATAGAGGAAATTTTGTAGTTATAATAAAATATGATAAATGGTTAAAATAAAATAACTTTGGAAGGTATGATGATAAAAGGAATGAAGGAAAGATATATTGTTATCTTGAAGAGGGAGAATAATTAGATATTTAACATGAAATAGAGAGATTTGAAAAGAATAAAAAGTTGTCATAGGAGTAGAAAAATGAAGAAAACGAGGCTGAGAAAGAAAGAGTTAAGAAGATGAACTTGGAGAGTCATGTTTGATGAAGAATAATTCTTGTTGAGAGAGGAGATAAGAATAATAGAAATTGTTTTTGGAGAAGAAATGTTGGATGAGCATGAGGAAGTGAGAGAGCATATGCAAATAGGAGAAGATGAATTCCATGGTGATGCTAACATTTCTTTATGTGCAGAAGGAAAGGAAAAGAGGAGAAATGATAGAAGAGAAAAAGAGATGGGTAAATTTGAAACCCATGTTTTAGCTAATGATGATTTGGTTGCATTAAATGAAATTGAAGGACATATTGTCATGTTAGAGGATGAAAAAAGAAAGAAAGAGAGGGTAAATGAAATATGCTTTTGAAGGTATACAAATAGAGGATGAAGAGATTGCAAGAGTAGAAGAATCTTTTGCAATATCAAATAAGGGAATAGTAAAGGTAGAGGTAATGGTTAATCCTTTCCTTTTTATTGATATCAATATCAAGTTGCATGAAGATTAAGTGGTAAGAATAGAAGAAGGTGAAGATGTAGAAGAATATTAATAAGGAGAGATGAGTAGAAGGGAGAAGAAACAAACATTTGATCTCCATAGTATATATTTGTACTTAGATTCCATAGAATATCACATAGATGAAATAGAGAGAAGCAACTTTATGGTGGAAGAAACTAGAACATAGTGGGTCACATATTCCCACAAGAGGAAGAAGAGGAGTTAATAATGATGAAAAGGTGAAGAATATTGAGTGGAGAAGCACTTGGAAAAGGATAGATTAGGGTAGGTTGATTCCCATAAAAGAGGAAGATAAAGGCAGAACTTTTTGGAGGTGGTTTAAATTGGTGGGTCCAATCCCACAAGAGAACAAGACGAAATAAGAATTGGGTGGAGGTAGATGATCTATGGTGGGATGAAACCCACAAAAGTAAAGAGAAGATGGAAAAAAATTTGGAAGAGGAGGTTTATCTATGGTGGACATGGGTCCACCAAAGGAAACAAAATTGAGAAGAGTTGGAAAAGAAAGAGGAGAGTTGTTCTAGCCAAATACTAGAAGAGGAGGAGCAAATGAAAGCTTCAAAGGTACCCAACATAGAATTAGAGTATGTTGCATGTTGTATTCAACTTGGAAGGGTAGTCCTACTACTCAACTGTATTTGTGGTCTATGCTCAAAAATGTCTTACCTAGTGTATCTAATGCAGGGGCATCTAAGTCAAAAAGTCATCCTACATCAACCAAAAAGATATTACTTATTTTATATTATTTTATTTTGGCTTGCAAGAGTTTAAGACTCAAATTTAAAAGAATCCCCATGTGCTCATGGAAAATTGAAGACACCACCTTGAAGAGGAGCCAAATGGGTATTCACATCTCAAATTTGAAGAAAATTGGATAAAGAATTAGACATATTGTGGATTTGTAGATTTTCAACCTACAATTGCACTTAGTGGAACTTGCAGCCCAATCCATACCTCCATCTTATTCCCATAATTCATTCTATCACTCAAGTTCTTGCAAGCCTCCCATGTGCAAAAATTTCAAACTCATATGAATTCCTACTGAATCCCTACTAAGTCCTTTCAGATTCCATTCTTCCACCATCCACAAAATTTCTTTCCTTGTTTTTTGTGGATTATCCAACCCCATATAGATGTACAAAACTTTAATGTGTATTCAAATATATCCAAATACCTTCCTTTTTTCTACATTGTTACCTCTTGTAGAAATTCTCCTTGCATCCAAACCAATCTTGATGTGATTCATTTTCCTACAATCTTCATGTGCCTTGCTTTTCCATAATTCCTCTTACTACTCAAATTCCCACAAAAGGTTGATTAACCTTGATTACCCCACAAATATTTCATTATAGAATTTTTCCTTGCATCTAGACTTATTTGGTTGCCCCTCATTTCTTTGCATCCCTTTGACCCTTAGATCCCCACATCCCAATGTTCCTTGATTCCCTATAGAACCTATATTGTGGAACTTTTATTGGTAAGTGGATATTGTCTACTTATCCCTAAGTTTTTCATAATGTCCTTTTACCCCTTGAATCTCCACAATTTCTTCTCAAACTCATTTTTCATGATATTTGGTTGTGGAATTTCCCTACAAAACTTCCCTTAGTATCAAGACACATCTTGATAGCCCATATTTCCCTACAATGTATTGATGAATGTGATTTCTCTACATGAGTATTTTGGTGGATTCCCCTTAGATTTTTGCAACTATCAAAAAAGGACACTAAATGTGTTGGAAACAATGCATATGTTTCCTTGAGGCCAACAAGGATCTAAAAATGTGTCCTAGCATGCTAGGATATGGTATGGTTCACCTCTCTCCATCTCAAGTGCTATGAGTATGGGTTTTTACTCATTTTTGTGAGAGTGGAATTGAACTTTCTAAAGGGAGGCCAAGTTGTAAGTCTTGAGAAACAAGTCTTGTGAAGGCATTATAAATGAATATATCCCTACACATAAATAAAATTTATTGAGTTTTGTGATGAATGTGTTATTTGATGAACTACGTATGTTTTGGTTGTATGAATGAGAAATGGAAAGACCCAAGTTGGTCATGAAATACATCAGGATGGATGTCTATCCTAGATAGGTAAATCATTTTCTTATACAAATGGATGTCTACCTAGTATGACTTTGAATATATAGATGAATGAACACACAATATCTTTAGATTAAATATTTGATAAATATTTTTTTAGTAAAAATAGGGTACAACTTGAATTTTTTTATATGTGGTATCGAAGCGAGGTTTGAAATCCAAGCCTTGAATATAAAATAATTTAGATAAATTCAAAATAATTATGAATTTAGAATTGTTGGTTATAAATTATAACCTAATATTAATTAGAAAATTATGATTTTAGGAAACATAAAATGGAAAGAACAAGAACTATTAGAGTTGGCTATGGAGATACCCAAGATCTAGAGGCCAAATGGAAAGCACAAAGAGATCAATATGCAATGCTCAAGATTGCAATGGAATTGATTATTCAAGTCAATAGATTTAATATTAAACCGCCTAGTTATATAGCCAAGGTAAGACTTAAGATGTCATAATATTGTGACAAGTGTCTTAATCTTATGACATGCAACAACTTATCATAAATACCTAGGAAAAGATAAAATCTAGACATGACAACTAAGTCTTCTAGAAAGAATATTAGGACCTAAGTAAACTTAACATGTGAATATGTCCCCTAAGTCCCTAGTAAGTGAATTAACTAGGTTCAAGGCATTTATTCACACCAACACCCCCTTAAGTGTAACTTAGGGAGTAGATTATTATACAAATGATGCAAAGATGCAAGAATGGGTCCTGACTATGAGGCCATGTTAGGTACCCATGTACAAATGTGAATGCTATCTTTCATAGATAGAGAAAAGGAGAAAACCTAGTGGGACAAAATTCCCCCCAAAAGAGAGATGTAATACAATATGCTCTCAATGATGCATGAGAAGGACAAAACCCCACATAAAAGAGAAGAAGAAGAAAGACCATGCAGCCCCATCTCAATGGAGAGTCTCTTGCAATGGTAGAAGTTTGACATTGAATGCTGAAGATGATCCAACCTCATCAAACAACATTCCTCCCCTTAGGAAGAAACAAAACCAAGAATGTATGCAAGATTTCTCCCCATTCTTGAAAGGAAGATGTGGGAAGAAGAATGATATGTGATGTCTCTAAAGAATTCTCAAGTGTCTCCATGTTGATGCTGAAAGTTGACACACTCCAAATAGGCATTCTAGGCCACACTACAAAATATTTCAATCTAGAATCTCCTAGAGATGAATGTAGAACACACTCCAAAGAAAAAGATGTCTCCTCTAAAGACAAAGGAGCCTCCTCCAAATTTTGTCCAAGATTATCCACACTCACATCAAACTATGAAGAATGATCATGTAGAGAATGAAGAAGAAGGCCAGAGTATTCCCTCACAACAACTAAAGAAGAATCATATTCATTAAAGAGAAGATGTATGGAATCAATGGTGTCTCCCAAATATAAAATATGAGACTCAATAAACAACCCACCAATGTCTGTCAAGTATGCATTCAAAATAGATATAGCTGGAAGGTAATGTAGATCCTGCTACACTAAATCATAAGAAGCCATATTTGTAGTAGCACAAGCACCGTCAAATGTAAGAATAGATGGAGGAGATGAAATGTAAGGCTCAAGAATAGGATTCGATATGAGAAATCCCAAGTTTAAGAAGCCAAATGTCTCCTCTGAATCATGGTTCACACAAGAAGTGTGATCAATAGTCAAAGGAACAATGTCACCATTAGAAGAAAAATCTACGAAGGTATACAACCAATATGAATGATCAACCATCCCAGTAGTAATAATCTCTCTACTCTTCAAGTCTGCAATAACCAAATCAGGAGTGAATTACATAGTTCTCCCATCTCCACCATGGGTAATTTGATAGATGGAAAGAATATTTTTTGCCAAATGAGGTACACACAAAAAATCATTGAAAGTGGTCTCCCTAATATCAATAGATCCCTTCCCAATTACACTCATGTATGCATTTTTTCCATCAGAATAGGAGACATAACACAAGGCTCAAAAGAAGAGAATATAGATCGTGAAGATTCCATATGATGAGATGCTCTTGAATCTAGAAGTCATCTCCTTAATCCATGACTTGAAAAACCACAAAGAGCTTGTCCTTTATTTCCTGATGTAGAAGTCAAACTAGCATGACCTTTGTCCCTTTTAGACTATTTTGAAGGACAAGAAGTTGACCTATACATTCTAGTAGGAAAATCAATCTAATTCTTTTTGAGAAGATGTTTCAACTCATCAATGTCTTTATAACAAGAATTTTTATAATGTCCAAGTTTCTTGCAATATGAACAAGTTGGCTTCTCCTTCTTAGATGATTTCTCTTTGGAAGAGAATTTATTCTTTGCTTGATCTAAATGAGGATTATTCTTTGATTTCTTTGATTTCTTATCTAATTCTTTCACTTGACTAGCCAACAATGCCTAAGATTTAGATGTATTGATGAGACCAATCAATATAAGCTTTTATTGCTCATGTATTAACATGTTTGAAAATGATGAAAATGAAGGTATATTATATGCAGACCCCATAGTCAATCTGAGCATGAAAGCTAGAAAAAAAAGAAGCATAATCAAGACCATGTTTATTCAATATATTGTAGACCAACTAAATGTCCTTCTTATCAATTCCACACGCTTTACATTTCTCTCTTAGATCATTAACCTTAGTGATGTAGTTCTGGATGTTGTCAAAGTTTTAGGATCAAGGTTCATCAGTTCATTATCAATTAAATGATAGCCTCTTACTTTATTTGTAGTACCATGTAATGTTTTCAATTTTTTCCAAGCTTCATGAGAATTATTACATGATTCAATTTGAAACAATAGATCTTGATAAACTAGCTCATGAAGATATCCAAGAGCTTTGGTATTTTCAATCATCCATTTTATATTTTTATCTACATCTATAGGTTTAGGTATCTTATTTTCAACATATAGAGAGTGACCTTTAGTAATTAGAATACTCCATGCATTTTGATGCCATGTTGAATAATTATATGATGTGAGCAAAGGAACCTTAGAATGATCCATGAAAAAGAAGAGCACAAACAAATAGATCAAAGAAATTCACCAAGTGACTCCCCCCCCAAAAAAAAAATCCTCAATCAAGAATCCCCCTAGCAATATATGATTTGGAACTTTATATTTAGTGCATTTATAGTTGCTAGATGCCAAAAACATCAAAATAGGCTTGATATAGTGCTTACAGATGTCAAACTAGCCACAAACTCAAGGATAAATTTTTAAATAAAATGAGATCAATTTTATCATACCACTGCAAAATACACAAAAAGTTATGCACTTTCAAAACAAATTTTACCCAAAAAATGTTATTGTAGGAGCAAGAACAGAGCCTTGAAAGTTCCCAAAATAAGAATGATGCAGCAACACTTGTGACAATCTATAATTTATGGAAAAACTATGCACCAAAATAAAAAATCATCTACACCACTATGAAGAGCATGAAATTATACACGAAATAAAAGAAATTTATGTTAAAAGAGAAGGTCGGACGATTGAGTTATGTCAATTTAAAAATTTCCTCTCAAAAGAAAAACTTCATTGGAGAGGGGGTATAAATTTTGAAAACAACCATCAACGTCAACAAAACACTATGCTAAATTTGACAGTCCTTTAGTCATCAAAATATAATATTCCTTAGTATATTCAAAAACTATGAGATTAAGTTTGGCGTACTCATGGCCATCACAAATTTTGATTGGTTGTCCAAAATATGCTTTTTGAACTCCAAAATATTCCTTTTTTGGTGAATTTTTGGAATATTCCTGTATTCCCATTGGGTTTTTGAAGTCCATGCTGATTTTATTAATGTTGCTAGTTTTTTTCTTTTTGCCCATTAGTTTTTAAAAAACACTAATTTTTTTGGGGTGGGTTGCTTGCGGCAAGGCCTCTTACCCTTGCCACGTAGCAAGCTGTGTACTCTCCTAGGTACATAGTATGCCTGTAGTACCTACACAAGTCTACAAAGTCTACAAATATGCATACTTTATTTATTTATTTAAATTAAAATTTTTACAAACCTTTTTAAAAAACTATGACTTTTTGTTTAAATTTTTTGAAAAACTATTTAAGAAATATTCACAGTTTTTTTTTACAAATCGTACTGGCAATAATGGTGACCTAGGGGCCATACGACTCCTTGGGAATTTTTTTTGCCTTGATGGCTCTTGACTTAGAATATAGGAAAATTTTATGTCAAAATTCATCTCCTTAGCCTCCTAAACGCAATGGTAGTGCCCTTTTTGACTCAAAATGCTCCAAAGTGGTAGCTACATCCTGGATCTAGAAACCACCTTTAATCTTCAAACCCTTGCAGATTTGGCCTCTAATGCCAAATTGAGACAAAACAAAAGGACAATATGACTTTCTCGAGAACTCCAAATGCAATGGTGAGCTCAAATTTGATGCAACAAGCTCCCAAAATGCACCTACAATAAAAGTCAAAAAAATGAACCTCCCCAAAATCTGGTATTTCTGTCAAGTTATTTTTATTCTCTTGATCATCATACAATGCAAGAGAAGAGCATACTCAACTTTTCAAGATCTACCAAGATCTTTAAAAAAAGACGATGCAATGAAACCCAACCCGCTCTGATACCATGTTAGAGTTGGCTATGGAGACCCAAGATCTAGAGGCCAAATGGAAAGAACAAAGAGATCAATATGCAATGCTCAAGGTTGAATATTATGCTTGACTAAGTGTAAGATGAATCTATTTTCCCTATGGTTTTGGATCTAAATTAGTGGTGATTCATGTATATGTGTGTTGTGGAAAACCTATAAATGCATCATATTATTGTGGTTTTTTATTTTCCCATTTGCACGCAATTGCATTTTAATGATTAAATATTGCATGATAATAGTGCCTAATGCATTGGGAATTAGATAATTGAGAAAGAAAAGAAAGGGAAATTTTCTATTTAATATGCAGTAGGAACATTATTTAAATCATTACAATTAGTTAATTTTTTATTCAAAACGAAAAATAGATTATATTATTTGAATTGTTTGGAAAAATAATTAAATTGTATTGTTAATTTTTATCCTTGAAAAAGAAATGAAATAGGATTTTTAATTCAATTTTCATTATATTTCCATAAAAATGGAAATATAAAAGTGAAAAGTGAAAATGAAAATAGAAAATGAAAAGCATAAATTTTAATTCATTCTTTGAATTTTGAAAACTCTCTCCTTCTCAAACCCTCTCTTCTCAAATTTGAAAATAGATGAATTTTTATAGAATGGTTTGGATTTTGGATTAACTAGGTTGGGATGAGGATTGGAAAGGGAAGGATTAAAGGATTTTTGTATTCTATAAAGATTTGCATCCCCAAATTGGAGGAAATTGATAATTTTTGTAAGTAAACTTGAGGTAATTCTCCTCATCTATTATTTTAAATGATTTCATTTATATTTTCCATGTTCAAATTAGTGATTGCAAATTAGTGATTGCATATGTCTTATATTCTAGGTTGAATTTCATGCATTTAAATTCAATTTGAATTATGTTTAAAATCTTGAAAAAACTCCATTTTGTGGCCTTACTATGCAAAAATTTCCAAAAATCTCAAAATGTGAATTTTATGTGAAAATTGGGCTGTTATGCTTTTTTGCAACCAAAGGGTATTCTTAGAATTTTGAAATTCAAAATTTTAATTTTCAAGAATTCATGGAGTTTGGGTAGTTTTATGGTTTTTCCTACAATATTAATTTTAGAAATTTAGAAATTATGAATCAATTTTAAAGTTGGAAAAAAAGTCTAAATATTTTTTAATTATAATCTTTTGAGACTATATTTTATTCCCCATTTTTTTGCATTGAAATTCATGCCACACCCAAATAGTGAATTGGCATGATAAACCTAGGATTTGAGATGCAGGGTGTAGGAAAGGGGTGGCTTTAGATGTTGATTAGGGCACAAAGGGGCCCAAGGATATAAAAGGAGAAGAGTTTTTTGATAAGTGATAACTAATGATATTACATAAATAAAACAACTAGCTAATGATGATCATGACATAGCCAAAACACTCATATAGGTCTAGTGTGAGAATAGAAGGAATGTCTACTTTAGGAGTGTTGGGACACGCTAGTTAGGTTTCTTTTGTAGGTGATTTGATTCATACCTAAATATACTTAACCATCTCTTTGATCCTTTTTATGAAACTCCCTCCTACAATCCTATGGGTTCCTTGTCCTTGATGTCACTGGACTTCATGTTCAATGATAAACCCATCTTTGACCATGTGATTTTGAGAGACTTGATAGCATGTGAGTATGTCCATGTGATATGAGATCATGGTTTCACATGTTTATATTCATGTTGTATGTTTTGTTCTTCTTGCTAGTGACGTACCCCCTTAAGCATGTGTGTAGTATGATTTGATGATCATTTTGTTGGTCTATATGCATTTTATGTGAACATGTTTGTGCCATGTATATGCTATGATGATGCTTGATGTCATTTAATATCATGTGTATATATTGATTGGTGTGTTTGTGATCTATGCTCCTTATTTTGTGTGAGTGATGTGCTTATACTCAAGTGTTTATCTCATAGCATTGTCAAAGTGGACCTAAGGGTAACACGTGGTTGGGTGGTGTGGATACCACCATTATGGATTGGAGATTATTGGATGCTTCATCTTTAGAGGAGCTTTCATTAGCATGCAAATGGAGGTTCTCTCCTTGCCTTTTGTTTTTATATAATTCTCATATTATGATGTAAAATGTATAATTCAAGACCTTAAGTCTTCTTTGTTTTTTGTAATTATTGCAATTTAACATCATTTTTGGATGGAACGTAAACCTCCCACATAAGTGGTGAATGGTTTATCTTTGTATTTATGCTTTCTCTATTTTTGTGTTGAATTGTTATGTGGTTTTATGTCTTTATGGTAATATTCATAAAATTAACACATAGCATATTTTGTTTTTTTCTTAAAATGAATCTCTTGTTAGAAAACATTTAAATTTGCGCTTGAAATCTTGTTTTAGCTATCTCATAGGTTTTGGATTAAGTGTTGTGAGAATCGCCTTGTTGTGGGGTAATTTTGGGTTCTCCCTATGGATTTTGTCTAATTGGGTTGGGTAAGAATCCTTCCCCTTCATTTATGATGTTTTTGGTGGAATTTCAAAGTCTCTTGTGGTCTCCTCAACCCATGGGAGTTATCTCCTTTGTGGCATAGTGCGAGGCGAGATTGGGTGTCCAGGATCTCATTAGTTCCTCAATAATTTTCATATTGTTTTAGTACTTTTATCATCATGGCGGCTTCCACATGGTTCTTAAGGTTTTTTCTTGTTTTGATTACTAACTCTAACCCATTTCTTTCTCATTGGTCAAGACACTAGTACAAGGAACAAGTCTATAGCACTATGAAGGACTACAATACTTGTTTGGGACTTTGGCACCAAATCAATAATATAGTTCTAGACTTATATACCTATGCCTAATTAGGACTCAAATGCAATCAAGCTAGTGTCCTACCTAGGTGATAATTTCTTGTCTAGGTGCTAGTGTTGTCTAATGCTTTGTTTTCTTTGTTTCATCATCTGAAAGGTCTTCTATCCATTTCCTTGGGAAAATTTACATACGAAAGTCATTCCACTTGGCCTTGTGATCCTTTCTATGTTTTTAATTCATCAAAAAATTCACTCCCTTAAGTTTAATGGAATTCATTTTCCTTTGGAAATGTGTCACTACTTGGAAGTGACCAATCATCGTTCCAGTTAGTGGAGGGCTTGTACCTCTTAGTAAGGAAACATCTTGTGAAGGTTTCATCTTATTTTTAGTTGTTTAATTAGTTTTTTGAGTGGATTCAAGGTGTCTATTATCCTCATCCTACTCCTTTTTTGAAAAATGATGTTGATTCCTCTAGCAGTGGTGTGTTAACTCTTAGTAATTCCATCATTTATGTGGGTTTTTGTTGAACACCTGGAATATTGAGAGGGGGGTGAATTAGTATTCTCTGAAACCACTTAAACATGTATTAAATACATCTCATCTAACTTTTAGAAATGAAAAGAAGCAATTAAAACATGCATCACATCACACAACACAAGAACACCAAATTTACATGGAAAACCCAAGAAGGAAAAAAACCTTGGTGAGGATTAGCTCACAATATATTATAACCTGTTACAAGATATTACATAAAGGATCACTACCAGGAAAACTCACTGTCTAGAGAATAAGAGAGAAAGACGAAAGGGTGGCTCACTGCTAAGATTTGAACTGATACAATGCATCTATAATATGTTGGAGATAGTTCCATTGAAGCTCAACATACTGACTTAACACACTTCATGTTGCTCAACACTTACACCCACTTTTCTCTTCTTCGCATCACATTCATATACTATTCTTAGGAATTTTCATCATGATTTCTCAACAAAGACACATCATCTCTACAACACTGAAATGAACTTACATTTATATGCATTACATCTGCAAACAACTACAACATCAATTAGGTTGGCCTAATTAGATGAAACATGTAATATATAAACCTGTCAGATCAAGATCCAATCACACACGCCTCACGACATAAACTAAAACTTGTAACACACCAAAATAGGTCAGAAGGGACCTATAATTACTCCCTTAAGTTTTCTTAATTCATATTTTAACTTTGCACAACCCCAAACTCTTTAGGTTGGCACCATATAGTAAAGTTTGGTGACATGAACAATCTATTCATTCACAACACAACATGTGAACCATAAAAACAATTCCCACTTGGACAACTCATACTTCTAACACTTGTAAGCATTCCCGCAAAACCACATAACCAAATATTCTTCCATGGTGGAATGTAGAGCATTCCAATCATGTACTCTACAACAGTAACATTGTCACTATCAAGTCCGATACAATGTGATCATTATCTTCGACACTAGAGGATATAAAGACATGAAAATTTGGATTTGGATTCCTCCAATGTATACCAAAATTTCCTTAGAACCACACAACCAAATTCTTGATGGCGAAGCAATGCGGACCTCAAAACTGGTTCTTTGTACACTGAAAACTATATTTTGAGACTTAGACAAATATCTAACACATCTATTCTACTATAGATCAAAACTCGTGCACTTGTATAATGGATTGACATCACCACAATCACTCACACTCATCAACCAACTATACATCAATGTTGACATCAATGACAACACCATATATGATCACGCTTATGTTTCCAATGTAGTCTCATCAATGACAGGAAAATTCCCAACAATCTCCTCCTTTGTCATTGATGGAAACATGCCCAAAAAAATTTCTCTAGATATTCTTCAAAATACTATCCAAACAACTATTTTCTCAACTACTCTCCCCCTTTGACATCAATAGCAAAGGGCACACTGTTCAAGCATATGTGCTTACTCCCCCTAATTGATATATATATACACACATAAGAGTAACTTCCCCTAACAATGCTATCCACAAAAAATGACCAAAAATTTCAATGCTATACTATCCACTATCTTCCACACACACACACACATATATAATGAAAACTAAAATGGCATAAACAAAATAGAAATGTGCACAATCAACTAGAAGAAGGAAAAATTCTTTTGTATGACACCTTCAATTTTGCAAGGTGTGCCTCCCAATCCTTTTTTCCATCTTCCCAATCCTTCTTGAAAAATCCAAGAATGTGGCATTGAGTTTCAAACTGCATGAGGAGTTCTTCACCTTCATCTAAAGTACTTGGTACTAGATTTAATCTTACTAACTTTTTTGCATTAGCTAGAGCACTGATCAAGGGTGTAAATCTAGCATTTACAATGTGTCTGAGCTGACTGAACTGTATTATAATCTTTTCCTTTTGTTCCCATAGTTGAAAGAACTGTTCATGCAGATTCTCTATTACCAACCTTGTAGTTCCATCTACATCATTTTTCAGATCATATACTTTGGAGGACTTATCAATTTGAGACTCAATGGAGTCCATCTCATCCTTTATGCTCTTTGTGGATGGGCCATTTCAAACAAAATAAATAAATAAAAATTTCTTCGTCAACATAATTTTGAATATCCTTAAGGTCGTTATGTAGCTTACCATATGAATACTTAGCACACTTTTCTAAAAAATCTGCCAACCTTCTCTCATTTACCTTCTTATTCTTCCAATTTCTTCCCTAAACGAACAAAATATTATTTTGAATGAGTCAAGGGGTAACCTCAGTTGTTGCACACTGGATAAAGAATTTTCAACATTTATACCAGGGAAGCTTTCTTGTAGCACTTATACCACCTCATCAATCATCTTAGCACTCTTTTGGTGAGTTTTCAGGATCTCCTTTCTTGTGGAGGCATGAAATGCATCACCAAGATGCAATTTGTGCAAGGGATATATTTTATCCATGTCAATTTAGCCTTGTTGCATTGGGATTTGTAGCAATTGTGTTGATACTATCGATTGAAATTGAAGTTGCATATCTAATAAGCTTTTCAAAGAATCTTTGAAGGCTCCAGAGGACTCACCAATCGTCTTCACACTTTATTCATCCTTTTTTTCATTAGCATTTTCCTTGTCACCAATGCATTCTTTAGCTTTCTCATCATCTTTCTTCTTGTTTACACTTTTGGACTCATCCTTAGTATTCTTCTCTTCTTCAACTGATTTTGTATTATCTTTTTCCTTGTCACCAATGTTGGATCCTTCTTTAGCATTATTCTCTTGTTTATCATACTCTTTACCTTCCAAGAGAGGTATTTCTTCAATGTTTTGCACCTCTATATTCTCTGGGTTGTCTTGTATGACTTATTATTTTTGCTTTGCAATTTTCTCTGTTTTCGGAGGTGTGTTATGCTTTGTTTGTGCTTCCTCTTGCATTTCACTGTCCTTTTCTTTTCCAAAAATATTTTCTATCGAAGGTGTATCATTAGTAACATTTTTTTGCACATTTTATCCTTCAACTACATGCTAATGTTCTAGAGCATGCTCATGTTGTGCTTCTTCTGGTTCATTCATTTCAAGGATATACAAATCATAATACAATTTTTCTTCACTATCCGGAGACATTCCTAATTGTTTTACATATTAGCAACCTTTTCCACTGTCCCATTTCTTAATCTTTCTATATTTTCTTTGTCCCTTCTCATCAAGGTTTGACCCTTTGCTTAGTCTTGAATTCTTTGTTATACAATTGAGCTAATTTAGCTTTGTCCTCAACTAAAAGAGAACTAATCTTCTCCAAAGCAAACGTCCTCAATTTGGCATCTTTATTTATGGCCTCTTGTCTTCTTGTATATAATACACTTTTTAAATCCTCGATTAATTGATTATCTATATCCTTTATGCTAACATCAAAAGTAATAATGTACCTAACAATAGCTTCTTCAATGGTTTATTTTTCCATATCATCTGTAGTAGGGTATAGTGCAATAGTCTCCTCTAGGTTTCCATAATCTGAAATACATCTCACCAATGCTTCAATCTTCATAGGGATCTATTTCCGAACCAAAGGTGCCTTCTTCTTTCCTTTCCCTTTAGGTGATCTTAATTCTTTTTTGGACTTCTTCTCCCTCATATAAATCATGAAAGCTAGTTTCTCTTTCACTTCTACCTCATTGTCATTATCCACAATATCATTTTTTTCTTTCTTTACACTTATCTCTACTTGAGAGACACTAATTTTTCTCTTTTGGACCAACTCTGGTCCTTCTTATTGTTCTTATTCTTCCTTATCAACAACATTTACACTCACATACTTCTAGCCTTCTCTTTTCTTATCCTCTACGAAGCACTTTTTTTGTTTTGCAAGGGCACTGGAAGATTCTTTCCTTTTCAAAAAAACTATAGGTTTAGTCCTAAAGGACTTAGCGACCAGAGAACCTTCTAGCACCAGTGGAACCTTTCTGAGGACTAGATATGCCTTTCGATATATCCACAAGGCCCTTTGGTAGTCCCATCATCTCCACTACTTGTGCCTTCATCTTCATAATTGGGGCTTAATGATTTTCTATTAAAACTCCCCTAAGCCAAAGCTCTTTATTTAGTTTCTGAAGGAAACATTTGCACCAGAAGCTGGCACAAACTCATTCTTAACCTCATTCTCCTCTTTCTTGTTCCATGTCTTTTTCATCTCTTTCTTCATCTCTACAAGATCACCCTTTTTGTAAGGAAGCTAAGGTTGTGGAACAACTTCCTACACTAATCTTGAGAGGAGGATAATGCAAAACTTTTACATATCTTTAACAGTTACAAAAACTTAAATAGAAACAAACATAAATATCATGCATACCACAACACAATGATTTACGTGGGGAAAACCCTTTCGAGAGAAAAACCCCACACTCCAAAAGCTGCCCAATCTATTATTTAGAAATCATAAAGATTACAATATACTTGCAGAGAAAGCTTCTCATAGGAGTATCACCAATTAGAGATCCAAAGGCAACACAACCACTATCAAACTCTTATAATACATCACAATACATAGCTGTAATAAAATGCCCTCATAAAATAGGGTTTCCTTCTAGGGCAAGTCAAGCTAATAAAATAGCAGTCATTAGATCTAAGACCTAATGATGAAAGGTCTATATTTACAATAATAAAAAATAAATAAAATTTTCCTTTTGAGGTGCTACCCCTGAGCCCCTGTTGGGGCGTGTTGCCCCCAGACCCCCAGTTGGGGGGATGATCTCCTTAGACCCTTCATAGGGGGGGGACCCCCGCACCCCCATCATCATTGTATGAACAATACCTTATGTATCAATAGTAACTTGTGTAATTGCAAGGTTGAGACACATTTTCCCAACACTTTTTTGCTGGATCATTCTTCTTTACTAGATCAACCTTCACATTCTTGCTTCTGCAAAATTTGGCTATATGTCCATGTTTATTGCATTTTTGACATATGACAACATTTTGAACAAGCTTACTTCCACAAACTCTAGATATGCATACATTAGCCTTATGCTCAAATCCATTGCATGTATAACAATAGCCATTGAAAGATTGAAACCTTATGCCATTATTGTAACCATTCATTATTTTATTTTTGCATTCACTAGCCTTATGACCAAATCTATTGCATGTATAACACTGATCAAGAAATGATTGAACATTCTGATTCATTATGCTTCTACAATCTACAAACTTATATCCAAACTTATTACATGAATAACAAGAACCATTAAAATATGGACACCTCTATGCATTTGGTTGTCTGATAGGTGGTCTTTTGAAGTCTTTCCTTTTATTTTAGACCTGCTTTCCATTGCTCAAGTCTTGTGTCCAATTTTATTTTGATCATTGTTCTTCTTTTCAGTAATTTTATTTTGAACTTTCTCCTTTTTTAAACACTAATCCTCCTTTGTCTTTAGAAGCCTTCTAGTTTGCAAGAATATCATCAAGCATTGTAGAGATCTTCTTGAATTTTTCTTCTTGATTCTTTGCTTTCTCTAGATATGATATCAAACTCACAACCTCTTCTTCAAGTTTTGAACATTCTACAGATCTGCTTTTCAATTTGTCATTCAAGCATTCTTCAACTCTTTTTCCTTCAACTTGCACTTTCAGATTGGTGATTGACTCATTTGATTGGTTCAGTTGTTCATTAAATTACTTGTGTCTTTCTTTGAACTTCTTGATTTGCTCCCTCAACTTCATGATGCATTCATTTGCTTCCTTGAAATTTTATTTAAGATCTATGTTCTCACTTTCAGTTATTTTCAAATCTTTAAGGGCTAATCTGAGTTCTCTATTCATATCAACCATACAATCTTCTTTAGTGAATCCTACCATAGGAATTTCTTTTGGAGGGATAGGATATCTACTGGTAGCCATGTGTTCAACCTCCAAGATCTTCCTCAAGTGATTACACTTCTTCCAAGGAACCAAGCTATGATACCAATTATTGAACACCCAAAATACTAAGAGGGGGGTGAATCAATATTCTCTAAAACCACTTAAACATGTATTCACTACATTTCATCTAACTTGCAGAAATGAAAAGAAGAAATTAAAACATGCATCACATTACACAACAAAAGAACACCAAATTTATGTGGAAAATCCAAGAAGGGAAAATCTATGGTGAGGATTAGCTCATAGTATATTATAACCAATTAAAATATATTACAAAAAGGCTCACGACCAGGTGGACTCACTATCTAGAGAATAAGAGAGAAAGAAGAAAGGGTGGCTCACTGCCAAGATTTTAATTGATACAATGCATCTATAATATGCTAGAGACAATTCCACTGAAGCTCAATATACTGACTTAACACACTTCATGTTTGTTAACACTTACACCCACTTTTCTCTTCTTTACATAAAATTCTCATAATCTTCTTAGGAATTCACATCACACTTCCTCAACACAGACACATCATCTCTACAACATCAAAATGAACTTACATTTATATGCATTACATACACAAACACCTACAACATCAATTAGGTCGGCCTAATTAGATGAAACATGTAACACATCAACCTATCAAATCAAGATCCAGTAATAAATGCCTCACAACATAAATGAAATTTTGTAACACATCAAAATAGGTCGGCATGGAACTATAATTACTCCCTTAAGTTTTCTCAATTCATATTTTAACTTCGCACAACCCTAAGCTCTTTAGGTTGGCATCAGATAGTAAAGACTAGTGATATGAACCATTTGTTCATTCACTACACAATGTGCAAACCACCAAAAAACTTCCCCCTTGGACCACTCATCCTTTTGACACTTGTAAGCACTCCCACAAGACTACATAACCAAATATTCTTCCACGATGGAATGTAGAGCATTCCAATCATGTACTTTGTAGTAGTAACACCGTCACTGTTAAGTCTGATACTTTTTCATCATTATCTTCGACACCAGAGGACATAAACACATGAAAATTTGGATTTGGATTCCTCCAATGTATACCAAAATTTCCTTAGAACTGCATAACTTGATTCTTCATGGAAGAGCAATGCAAACCTCAAAACGGGTTCACTATACACTAAAAACTGTATTCAGAGACTTACAAAAATATCCAACACATTTGTTCTACTCTAGATCAAAACTCTTGCACATGTATAATAGATTTGTTGATAATGTGTATCTCAAACTCACTATTGAAACCATAGCTCAGCTACCAAACTTCCCAAAGTTTAAAATTTTGTCTTCATCGTAGTACTGTGGGGTGTAGCTAAGAGGGGTACAGGCTAGTAGTGTTACCTGTCATCCCGTAGTGGTCTTCATCATCTTGTGCGGTAGTGTAGGAGGAGTCCTAACCCACAACCACACAATGGAGGCTGGTGGTAGAGTGGGGGTCATCTCGCCACCCCGTGATAGTCTACAAAGATGTCTTTGTGGTGGTGTGGTATAGATCCCACCATCCATGATGGTCTAAGTGATAGCATGTGATAGTGCGGGGAAAGTAGCCTGTGGTATAGTGGTAAACAAGCTATTTTGTGAAGGTCAGTTGGAGATGACTATGATTTAGTGATATCATGCGGTGTGGTGATAGTTGGAAGAATGGTAAAGCTTTGAATCAGGGAAACTTTGTCATATCAAATGGAGGTGTTACATGGTCCTGTCGACATCTTGATAGGATGAAATGGTATGCAATATGACTTTGATGGAGGCTAAAGGTAATACCAGTTAAGTTGTTAGTGACCGTTCGATTGTTATAAAAGTTGGAATGTTAGTTTCATGGAACGCTTGAGGAGTCTGTAATGTAATGTCATAGTGCATTTTAACATTATGAGTTGTTGATCAAACTAGTTGTATCGAATTGCTATGGAATTAGCTCTATGAATTGACACCTGAAAGAGAATAGCTCCAAACTTGTATATAATACTTGTTTTAATGTAATACAAGAGATCTTTGTTTTGGTGTGTGGGTTTTTTCCCAAAAGGGTTTTCCCACATATATCTGGTATTTGTTCTTATTGTCTATTCTATTATTCTTGTATGTGCATCTTTATGTTCTGTAATTTCAAAGTTTTTAAGTGTTTTTTGTATCTCTCTCCTAAAGATTAGTATTTGGAAGGTGTTTTCCAAACTCCACTTTCTTTTTAGTTTGTATTAGAGCTTGGCTAGCTTTGTTTTCCTTGTGGGTAAGACGAGTTTTTTCTGTTGATCTTGTTCAGTGGGAGTTTTGTAGAAAAAATTGGTTGTAAAATTATCGCAAATTTAAGATGGCAAGCACATCTAGAAAGCTAGAGATTAAGAAGTTCAACGATGGAAAATTTGAGTTGTGGAAACTTAAAATGGAAGATCTGCTCATGGATCAAGAGTAATTGGTTGTAGTGTCCTCTAACAAACCATCAACAACCTCGTAGGATGATTGGGATGCAATGGACCAGAAAGCCAAGGGTCTGATCAAATTGTGCTTGGCTGATTCAGTTCTATTGAATGTCCATGAAGAGGAGATAGTGAAATTTTTGTGGAAAAAGCTCAGTGACATTTATCAGGGGAAGTACTTAGTAAATAAGTTATTCCTGAGAAAGAATTTATACTCTTTGAAGTTGGAGGAAGGAGCATCTATTGCAGATCATTTGAATGTGTTTAACATGATCATTGCTCAGTTGGGGTTTTTTGGTGTGAAGATAGATGAAAAGGATCATTTCATGCTCCTATTGTGTTTATTTCTTGATATTTGGGATCACCTAGTAATGGATATTAGGAGTACAACAACCACTTTCAAGATGGAAAGTGTGGTTGCTTCACTACTGTCAGAAGAAATATGAAAGAAATTTGATGAGATGGCCAAGGAGGCCCTTGTTGTTCGAGGTAGATCAAAGGAGAGAGGCAAGAAGAAGCAAAAGAAGTCTAAATACAAGTTATAGGGGAGATCAAAGTCTCCTGGTAAAAAGTACAAGGTGAAATGTTGGAACTGTGGGCAGATTGGACACATCTGGAAAGGTTGTAAAGAGGGGAAGAAGAAGAAAAAAAAATCAGTTCTTTGGAAAATGATTCTTCTCATAGCGATGCAAATGCATTCATAGCAGCCTTGGCGACTCAAGCATCAAATGATGTTTGGAAAATTGACTCAGGTGCATTATTTCACATGACCTCTCATAGGGGTTGGTTTTCAAAATACAAAAAAGTATGTTGGTGGAAAGGTGTATCTAGGTGATAATTCTCACTTGGAAATTCTTAGTCGTGGAAGAGTTAGGATTTAGTTTCTTGATGGAAGATTGAAGGGAGTTGATGATGTGATGCATATACCAGGTCTGGCTCAAAATTTACTTTCTTTAAGTAAGTTTAATGATGTTGGTTGTAGAATGACTAGAGGCTCTACGACGTTGGCTAAGGGTGCACAAATTGGCACTTTGTATAAGCTGGATGCATGTGTAGTACAGTGTAATAGTGCTTCTACAAAGTTAAGTAAATTTGATCATGTAGAGAAAGGAGGTGTTGTACCTGTGGGTGAAAACTCTTTGGAGATGAATCTCCCAGCAGAGAAAACAAAGTTGTGGAATCAAAGGATCGACCACATTGGTGAAAAAGGCTTAAAAGCCTTGAAAAATAAAATATTGGTTGAAGGGCTCGATGATTGTAATCTTGAGTTCAATTTTTGTGAACATTGCATATATGGAAATCAACACCATGTTTCATTTTATTCTAGTCCTCATAAATCTTCTAGAATTATGGATTATATTCATGCTAATGTGTTTGGTCTAGTTAATGTTCCTTCATTATCAATATTTGTGTATTTTGTTTCCTTCATAGATGATTATTCGAGGACATTTGTTTATTTTCTCAGAAGTAAAATTGAAGTTTTCAATCAGTTTAAGGAATTTAAAAACTTGGTAGAAAATTAGACTGGTAGATTGATTAAGTGTTTGAGGAAGGATAATGGTGGTGAGTTTTGTTCAACAAATTTCAATAAGTAATGCAAAGACCACAAAATTAAAAGGCATAAAACCACTCCTTACACTCCAAAACAAAATGGAGTTGCAGAAATGATGAATTGAACGTTGATGGAAAGGGTGAGAAGTATATTGAGTAGTGCTAGTCTAGAACAAAAGTTTTGGGCTGAGGCTATAGCTACAATATGTTATCTAATTAACAAATCTCCCACTTCGATGCTCGTGGACAAGAAACCTATGGAAGAATGGTCTGGTAAGAATCCCTTGTTAAGACGCATTAGAGTCTTTGGTTGTGAGGCGTATGCATATGTGCCTAGTGAAAAGAGATCTAAATTGGAGAACAAAGCAATAAAATGTATCTTCATCGATTATGGAATTGGTGTGAAAGGGTACAAGATTTGGAACCTAGTTATAGAAAGGGTGTTGTATAGCAGAAGTATGATCTTCTATGATTTGAAACCTTCTACAATAGATTTGCAACTAGAGGTGAAAGAAGCAGAAAAGGAGGTAATAGAATTTCCTCACTCTAGATAAGGACAAACTACGTACTTCTGGTGTACTTGTTAGTGAGGAGAGCTCAAACAACTCTGAAAGTTCAAAACAAGAAGAAGAACCTCAGCCTCAACTTGTGATGAAGTCTACGTGTGTTAAGTGGCAACCTGAAAGGTTTGGCTATTCTATGGTAGATTCCAATTGTGCCTATGCTTTGATTGCTAAAATTGATGAGCCTAGGATTGTTAGAGAGGCTATGGGTATGTTTGATTTAGATTCTTGGTTGGAAGCCATGAATGAAGAAATGGAATCATTGAAGAAGAATGAAATGTGGGATCTAGTACCTTTTCCTGAAGGACAAAAACCTATTGGATGTAAATGGGTGTTTAAGAAAAAGATAGGTCTCGATGGTAGTGTTGAGAAGCATAAAGCAAGGTTGGTCACAAGAGGATATTCCCAGGTGGAGGGGATTGATTATGGAGAAATATTTTCTCCTATAGCTAAACTGACATTTATTAGATTTCTATTGTCACTTGCATCTACATATGACTTAGAGATCGAGTAGATGGATGTGAAGACAATGTTTCTTCATGGTGATTTGAAGGAAGAGATTTACATGTCCCAACTAGAGCACTTCATTGAAAAAGGTAAGGAAAACCTGGTTTGCAAATTAAAGAAATCTTTGTATGGTTTGAAGCAATTGCGTAGAATGTGGTACTAGAAGTTTGATACCTATGTGTTGTCTTTAGGGTTTGTGAGATCAAAGTATGATCATTGTGTTTATTTTAAGACTAAGAATGGCCATCTTCTTATTATTTCCCTATATGTGGATGATATGTTGTTCATTGGGAATAGTAAGGGTATGATTTTTGAATTAAAATTTCAATTGTCAACATAGTTTGAAATGAAAGTTCTAGGATCAGCTAGGTATATTCTTGGGATGGAAATCAAAAGGGATAGGGGAAATAGAAAACTTTGGCTCAGCCAGAGCAAGTACATAAATTCTATCCTAGAGAGGTTTAATATGGTGGATTGCAAGCAGTTAGTTGTTCCAATGTTGTAGGGAATGAAACTTTCTGTTGAAAATTGTCCAAAATCTCCTACTGAGATGGACATGACAAGGGTGTCTCATGCAAGTGTAGTTGGTAGTTTTATTTATGTAATGGTTTGTACTAGGCTAGACATTGCCCAAGCAGTGGGAGTGCTTATTTAGTTTATGGATAATCTAAGAAGGCCACATTGGGATGTTGTGAAGAGAGTTTTAAGGTATTTGAAAGGAACTTCTAAGTATGACTTATGTTATCATGGTTATAGTATTGGTTCTCAGAGTTCAGTTAGCATTCGTGGATATGTAGATTTTGACTGGGCAATGGGCATTGATAGCAGAAGATCCACTAGTGGATTTGTATTCATGTTATTTGGTGGTGCAGTTAGCTAGATGAGCAAGCACCAGACTGTAGTCACTTTATCCACTACTGAGGTTGAGTACATGGCAGCAACACATGCCTGTAAGGAAGCCATTTGGCTTAGAATATTGTGTTTAGATGTTGGTTTTGATGCAAGGAAGATTGTAATTTGCTGTGACAATTAGAGTGCCATTTGTTTGGCGAGAAATCCAACCTTCCATGCTAGGATGAAACATATTAATGTGCAGTACCACTTTGTTTGTGATATGGTGGAGGATGGAAAGATTAGTTTGGAAAATTTTGATTACTCTAGTGAATGTTGATAATGCATTGATGAATCTTGTGAGCACGGATAAGTTCAAATGGTGCACTAGTTCAATGGGCCTTGGGGCCTAGAATATTCATTGAATTCAAGCGTTGGAAGGGGTTTAGTGAGTTCTTCGTCAAGTGAGAGAATGTTGAGAATTTATGTCTCAAACTCACTATTGAAACCCTAGATCAGTTGCTAGACTTCCCAAAGTTTGACATTTGGTCTTCACTGTAGTACTGTAGGGTGCAACTAAGAGGGGTGTAGGCTAGTGGTAGAGTAGGGGTCATCTCACCACCCTATGATAGTCTAAGAAGATGGCTTGTGGTGGTGCAGTATAGATCCTGTCGTCCCATGATGGTCCAAGTGATAGCCTGTGGTAGTGTGGGGAAAGTAGCTTGTGGTATAGTGGTGAAAAAGCTATCCCATAAAGGTCAATTGGAGATGATTGCAGTGTAGTGATATCATGTGGTGTGGTGGTAGCTAGCAAAATGGTAAAGCTTCATCAGGGAGAATTTGTCATATCAGGTGGAGGTGTTACATGGTCCCCTCAACATCCTGATAGGATGGATCGGTATGCGATATGATTTCGATGGAGGTTGAAGGTAATGACAGTTAAGTTGTTAGTGACCATTTGAATGTTATGAAAGTCAGAATTTTGGTTTCCTGGAATGCTTGAGGAGTCTGTAATGTAATGCCATAGTGCATTGTAACATTATGAGTTGTTGATTAGAGTGAATGTATTGAATTTTTGTTGAATTGCTTCTGTGAATTGACACCTAAAAGAGCATAGCTCTGAACTTGTATGTAATACTTGTTTTACTATAAGACAAGAGATCTTTGCTTTGGTGTGTGGGTTTTTTTGTGAGAGGATTTTCCCACATAAATATGGTATTTTTTCTTATTGTCTATTATGTTATTCTTGTATGCACATCTTTATGTTCTATAATTAAAAAGTTTTGAAGTGTTTTTTGTATCTATCTCTAGAAGATTAGTATTAGGAAGGTGTTTTCCGCACTCTACTTTCCTTTTAGGATTGCCATCACCACAATCACTCACACTCATCAACCAATTTTACATCAATTTTCACATCAATGACAACACCATATATGCTCATGCTCATGTTGCCAATGGTCTTATCAATGACAAGCAAACTTCCAACAGTTTTTATGGTGTTGGTTTGGACTTGAAGTTAATGATTCTCTCATCCTACCCTTGTGTATTGTTGCAAGATGAAATGATCATGAGTTAGTCCCTAATCATCTTTTCAGTGGTGTTTCCCTTCCATAGGCTTATTGTGGGTGGCTTTGTCTCATGATTGGTAAGTTTTCTGCTAGTTTCACCTTTCTTGTAGCAATGGTGAGGTCATTTGTATTTTTATTGTCATTGTTCCATTGTGTTGTATCTTAGTTTTTGTGGTTGTTATTTCAAAAAAATATTTGGTCAATTTTGTCCTAGGTGTATCAATTGGTACATTACAACTGCACTTTAGATCTTCAACTTAGGCTTCCATTGATTCTTATAACCTTGATTAATGTGCTCCATTTTAGGCAGTTCATTGGCTTTTCTTTCCATTAATTTTTCTTTGTTTTTTCTCTACCCTAAGTCTTTTCTATTTTAAGTGGATGTCATTTCAAGTCCCATTAATTTTTTATCAATATTGGTCATGAAAATTATTTCTTTCTTCTTATGCATTTAAAAATAGGTCATTCAACATTGTTTTTTCTTATTCTTTTTAAGTGTGAATTTTATTCATAAGTTTCTCAAAACATGAAAGAATCTTGGAAATCCCTCATAAGTTAAAATGCTACCAAAATTTTCCCTTTAGTGTAAATTTATATTTTAAGAAAACCTTAAAAATACTATATCTAATTGAAAATAAAAGAAACATCCACAAAGCACATGAAAGCACCATTTTAAAATTTAAGGATATTTATGTAAAACAATGCTAAACATTGGAAAAAATGAGTGAAGAGAAAAAAGAGTGCACCCATAATATAGAATTTTTCCAAATTGAGCTTTAAAAGCAGGCCTGGCATAGTCAAGCTTTGACTTTTTGACACGGTTCTCAAGTCTTTGAAAACATTCTCTTAAACCACCCTTTATCTTCTCACACGTATACCTCCATGGATGAGTCTCATTGATCACTAAGGATCTCATATCATTTTCCACATCTAACTCAAAAATAAAGAAAAATATTAATACAAAATAAACATTTCCATTGAATTTGGTCAAAAAGAAAAAGAACAAGGAAAATTTATACAAAAATGAGGCAATATCTTGAAATTTTTTGGAACCTAATATATTCATTTCAATGCTTAATTATGAAATTTTTTTTCAACACTAAAATTTAAGGTTAAGGAAAAACTATGCATATTCAATAATCTTGAACAAAATGCTTTGAATATAAAATAAAAAATTGCCATTGATTTATTATTAAGGACATAGAACTAGAAAAAAATTTATTTGAAACTTGCATAACAACTCTTAAATATGAAACCTATGTTTAGAACTAACCCATGAACTTACACTTAAAACAAATAGATATTTTTTTAACAAACTAAAAAACATGAAAAAAACCTATACCAATTTTAGAAATAATGGTCATTGAAGTAAACCTAGAACTTCTTTTTGAATTAAAAATTAAGTGAAATGAACAAAGGCTGTAATATTTTTTGGAATTAATTACCATTGAAGTAGCCCCAAAATATTTTCTTCACAATGATATAGCTACTAGCATGTTAAAATAATATAAAAATTAAAGGAGTCTAAAGGGTTGTGGTGTAATAGTAAAAGATGCATCCATAAAGAGAATGACCTAAGATTGAATAACCACACCACAATAATGCATCCCATAATATGGAGGACATAGAATACGTGCAAGACTAAGGCATGTTCCTTGTAAAACCAATCTAGGATAAGTGATATTCTTAGTTACCCTCAATTGATCTAAAATATAAAAATAGACTAATAATTTTAAGAATGGATTGCATTTAAGATAGCCCTAAAATGTTTCTTTCATACTAACATAGTTGTCATGTTTTTAAAAAAATGAAAAATCAATAAAAATACTAAGACTAGAACAATTAGATGTAATGGTCTTTGAAGTAACTCTAAATTGTTGGTTTTAGGATTGTTACCATTAAATTTTATAATAATTTTGAAAGAAAGAGAAGAAACCTAAAAGTAACAATTTACATTTAATTGCTATTGAAATAGCTCTAAAAGATTTGTTTCCCACTAATATAATTGTTAAATTTTAAAAACAAATTAGAAATCAAGAAAAGAATAGAGATTGCAAAAATTTAAAAAATTGATTTCCATAAGTAGCCCTCAATTGTTCATTTTATAGAAAATTATTGTTGAATTTTTAAAGCATATATATATATATATATAGCTCTAGCAGTTTTTGCACTAATCGTCATTACACTTAAAAGATTTGCTTCAAATTGAGTTAGTTGCTAAATTTTAATAACAACCTAAAAATCAAGGAAAAGATTAAGGCTACATATATTTTAGAAATGATTGTAATGACAATAGACCTAAAGAATATTTTTCCCACTAAGGTACTTAAATTTTAAAAAATGTTATTAAAATTATGGTATTTTATAAAGATTTAATTGCATAGTTTGAGTAGCGATTCATACAAATCCATCTCTCATGAGCATGAATGGTCCACTTAGCACTCACCACATCTACTAAAGCTCACAAGGGTGAGGGTTTAGGACTTCTAAGGAGATCACTCATCTTAGTACTACTCTAACTAAATCATACTTAGCCATGTAGTTTCCCACAAGATTGAGCGCACTTAGCATTATACCACATTTCAAGAACCTTTAGCAAGTGTTGCTCCTTATGAACCATTCATTATAGATCTCCTTTAGTGCATCCATTGACAAGTATGAGTTATTTTTGTAATGTTTCAAATTATTTTATTTTATCAAAGATTCAATTGTGATGAAGTGTTACTCCACCCCAACACTCACACATGACACAAAAATAGAGATTCACTTAGAAAAAATTAAGAAGAGAAAAAATCACATCTATTCCTTCAATAAAATGAAATACAAATTATAGCAGTTACAATACTACAACCACATGGGATTATCTCACTACCAAGAACTTTAACTCTATCAAAAATATCTCAAGTTCAAGCCAAAATCTGCACTAATGGTGTTGTCTTTTGTAACCACCCTTTACCTCCTTTTTCACTACCTTAGAATGTTATGGAAAGTGTAACCTCCCTTTTTGGGTATTCAAAGATCTCACTATCCATTTCTTGCCCAATAAACTTATTACTTGAAATTTAAAATTTGAAAATTGGCAACACAAATTTTAGGTGCCATAACTTTTACATCGAGCATTCGATTGATGAATCGTTTGAAGAATTGAAAAGCTCACAAAAAACTATTCTTTAGCCAAATTATCTTTAGGGAAATTTGGATTTTTGGCCAGTTTTTGAGCTTGTATGAAGCCTCTAAGTTCCTCAAATTTGACTTTGAAGATTTTATAGAGGGGTTTTGATAAAGAAAACCTTAATATCTCACAAAACATAAATGACATCGAGATGATTTCTTCACCATTGGCTTAATTTTACAATTATGGGCCTATGTGTAATATTTCATGTCCATATGTGCACAAGTGCCCACTTACTAAAAATAGAAACCTTTCATTTTTGCCTTTATGAAAAAATTATTCTCTTTTTTTGGGTGATGCAAGATTTTCTCTTACACCCTAAATGCCCCTACATCAAATTGTGTAGTTTTTAAGTTAAATTCATTAACACGTATATCATGAGTAATGGTTCACACAAATCCATCTTTTTAAAGTATGAATGGTCTATTTAGCACTCATTGCATCTAGATGGCCTTTTAGGAAATATTGTTGCTTAATGCCTCCTTGGGAAATCTAATGAGGATTTGTCTTGGAGGAAACTCTATAGTTATGTACACTTGAGTTAAACTTGTACAAGAATGGGAAACCTATTGGGAAGTCTTGATGCATTACTATTGTGGACATCACATATATGTAGTGAGTATTGAGTAGATAATCCATGCTCATGAGAGATGGATTCATGTGAAAATTTACTCATGAAATAGAGGCCAATGAATACTAAGTGAACTATTCACACTCATGAGAGATGGGTTAATGTGAAATTGTACTTATGAAATATGTGTTGATGAATTTGACTCAAACATTATGCTATTGAATCTTAATAAAATATCTTCATTTTACACCAACAAAAATAACCCCCACTTACTAATGGATGAGCTAGAGGGATTTATAATGAATGATTCATAAGTAGAAACACTTTCTAAAGGTTTTATAAATGGGGTATCAAGCTAAATGGGCTTCATCTTTGGGAAAAATCATTGGTTAATTATGCTTGATGTGGAGTAGTAATGAGACGACTAGTGGCCTCCAATGAAGTCCCAATGATTCAAACCTATGGGTGTCACCAATATTTCATTATTTCTAAGTGAACGATTCATGCTCATGAGAATTAGGTTCATTTAAACCACTAGTCATAAAATATGGGTCACTACATTTAACTCCAAAACTACACAATTGAATCCTAATAAAATATCAAAATTTGACACATTGGAAAAGTACCTTCTATCAATGGATGAGATAAAAGATATCTATAATGAATGTTTCAAGGTGTAACACTTGTTAAAAAAATTAAATAGGTTAGAAAGATAAGTGGGCTTGTATTGGGGGAAACTCCATAGATAAGTATATTGAGTCATCATAGTAATAAGAGGGGTGACCTCTCAAGAAATCTAAATACTTCACCCTTGTGGAAATCACCTAGGTGCAATGAGGGTTAAGTAGAACATTCATGGTTTAAAGGAATAATTTTATGTGAAACACTACTCATGAAATATGGTTTAATAACTTTGAATAAAAAAATATGCACTTGAATTCTAATAAAATATCATAATTTGACACTAAAAAAATACCTCTTACTTTCCAATTTATGAGCTAAACATGCTCTATAATGAATAGTTTATAATGAACAACCCTTGCTAAAAGGTTTTATAAATTAGGTATCAAGATAATTTAGCTTTATCTTTGAGAAATATCCATGGTTAAGTATGCTTGATTCAAAGTAATACTAGGATGGGTGACCACCTGAAAGGTCGCAATGCTTCACCCTTGTGCATGCATCAACTAGATACAATAAGAACTAAGTGGACCGATAATTTTAATGAGAGATGGGTTCATCTAAACCACTACTAATGAAATATGGTTCAATGAATTTAACTCAAAAACTATGAAGTTGAATCCTAATAGAATATCATAACTTGACACATTACAAAAATTACCTCCTACTTGCCAATGAATAAACTAAATACACTTTATAACGAATGGTTCATAAGTTACAACACTTACTAATGGTTATGTAAATAGGCTGGTAAGCTAGGTGGTCTTAATCTTAGGATAAACTTTATGGTTAAGCCCACTTGAGGTGTATTATTTTTGTATGGGTGATCTCTTGGGAAGTTTAGATGTTTCACCCATGTTGGAATCACTTAGATGCAATGAGTGATAAGTGGATCATTAACACTCATGATAGATGGGTTTGTGTGAACCACTAGTCATGAAATATGGGTTAATGAAATTCACCCAAAAATGATGTATTTGAATCCTAATAAAATATCATAATTTGAAACACTACAAAAATACTTGCTACTTGTCAATGGATGATCTAAAGGGCTCTATAATAAAAATTTGATAGGGAAGAAATTTTTGGAATTTTTTAGGAATGGAATAGCAAGTTAAGTGGGATTCATATTTACAGAAACTCTATGGTTCAACCTACTTAAGTAAAAGTAGTAAGGGGATGGGTGACATCTTGACAAGTCCTACCGATCCATCCTTGTGGGTATCAACTAGAAGCAACAACACTTGCTATTTTTTTGCAAATGTAGTTACAAGATAAGAGGGCTAGATCTTGAGGGAACTCTATGGCTAAGCATGCTTTAGTTAGAGTACTACAAGGATGGGAAACCTCTCAATAATTCATGATGCTTAACCCCTATTGGCATCATGGGATAACAAGCTAAGTGGGTTTGATCTAAGGGGAAAATTTGTGATTAAGTGCACTTGAGTTAGAGTAGTACTAGAATGTGTGATCTCTCAAGAAGTTCCAATGCTTCACTCTTGTGAGCATCACTTATATGTAATGAGTGTTAAGTGGAACATCAATTCTTATGAGATATTTTGAACCATTGCTCATAAATATGGTTCAATAAATTTGACTCCAACCTATGTATTTTCACCTTGATAAAATATCATATTTTGATACACTAGAAAAATACCTCCTACTTGTAACTGGTTGAGCTAAATGGGTTCTATAATCAATGGTTCATATGTAACAATCCTTGTTGAAGGTTTTTCAAATATGATAAAATCTTAATGGACTTGATCTTGGGGAAATTCATGGTTAACCATGTTTGAGTTGGAGTAGTAATAGGATAGGTGATCTCTATGGAAGCCTTGATACTTCACCCTTTTGGGAATCACTTAGATGCAATGAGTGTTAAGTGGACTATTCATACTCATGAGATTTGGGTTATTGCAAACCACTACTCATGAAATATGGGTTAATTAGTTTGACTCAAAAACTAAATAGCTAAATCTTAATTAAATATTATAAATTGACACACTACAATTATATGTCCTACTTGTCAATGAATGAGCCAAAGGGTCTATATAGTAAATGGTTCATATGCACAAAAATTGATAAGGGTTTTGCAAATGGGGTCCAATAAGCTAAGTGGGCTTGATCCTGGGGAAACTTCATGATTAAACCCACTTGAGTTGGATTATTTTTTGGGATGAGTGACCTCTCAAGAATCTTGGATGCTTTATCCTTACACCAATAACTTAGATGCAATGAGTGTTAAGTGGACCATTCAAGCTCATGAGAGATGGGTTTGTGTGAACCACTACCCATGAAATATGGGTCAATGAGTTTTGTTAGGATATAATGACATTAACCTTGCAATCTTAAGTAATTTTCATATGTCTCCATGATACTTGGAATGTGTACTTGGATGTATAGGGTCGTGGGGGATTAAAAAATAATATTTATTTACCTATAAGAAAATGTAATTACCTTCATAAAGGTAGATCCAATCATTGGTGGTAATTACAAAGCATATTCGTAAAATATTACTTCTAGGAATCCACTTTGTAGGTGGAGACCACTTGGAATTGTATGTCTATACATGTTACATGTTGTGTATGTCAGTTGTTAGAGTCTTCAATGAGTAATGGAGCACTCAACATTGACCAACTTTGACTGGCTATGGGTTAGGTTCCCATGTGAAGGCCATGTGATCATTAATTTTTTTCTCTATTTACAAGTTATCCACTAAAGGGGGCATATGGATTTTACATGTGTTTTTAACAATTGTTTTAAGATACCAGGGTGGTATTCACACCTCTAGGTCTTCTATAAAGTAGTTCCTTGTGTTAGTAAAAGTTAGTTATTTTTGTAGGTTGTTGAATTAATGAAGTGCTACCAAAATTACAAGAGAGAAATTGTATTGTTGTAAACTCATTTGAATTCTAATACAATATTTTGATCTCTTTGGCTATGGAGTTTATTCTTGAAATTATTTTTTCATGTTAATTATGTGTCACTTGTGGTATTGCTAATTTTATTCTATTGTTGAATGTTTCAATCACTTTAACATCATATTGGGTAATATTTGGTAAACATAATTTAATATTTTCATCACTTTCTAAAAGTTAATATTGTAGTAGTTTCACCTTGATTTCTAACATTTGGTATCAAAGTTAATGGTTATGTTGAGAGAGGAATGCCTTTCTTTTTAAGTGTTGGAGGTTTTTTGGTTGTAGTGAGAGCTTTTTTATTGTGGGTTTTGTAGATTTGTGAAGATTGTATACCATTACTTCTACCTCCCATCTAGATACTGAGAAGTTTAATGGATCTAGGTATGATATTTGGAAGTTGAAGAAGGAAGATATCCTTGAAGAAAGAGATTAGTGGATGGTAGTTTCCAATGAAAAGAATCCATCCATAATGTGTCATGAAGATTGGTTAAAGCTTGATAAGAAGGAATGAAGAACCATATGGTTGTCTTCTAAATTTCATCCTCTTGAATGTTTTCAAGGAAATTACTCCAGACAAGTTGTGAAATAGGATAGGCTATACTTATCAAACCAAAAGTCTTACTATAATTTGTATCTCAAAAAAGGTTATATTCTTAAAAAAAATGAATGATGGGGATTATTTTGTAGATCATTTAAATTCTTTTAATTAGGTTTTAAGTCAACTTTCATCTCTAAATGTTAAGTTATAAGAGGAAGATAAATGCATCTTGTTACTTTTTTCTTTAACCAAGTCTTGGGAAAATCTAATCTTTTCTATCAATGATAGTGGTGTAGAGCCAAATATGGATAACCTCATTGCTACACTTTTCTCAAAAGAAATGAGAAAAAATTCCATGAATTTTGGCTCCCAAGATGCCTTTCATGTGCAACCTTTGGAAGGTCCAAAGAGAAAGGAGGGCCTAAAGGGGATAAGAAAAAGATTAAGTAAAAAGTACATCCTAAAACACTTGAGAAGAGTAGAGTAAAGTGTTGGAATTATGGGACACAGAGGCATGTGAAAAAGGAACATAAGAAAATGAAAATGAGTGTAGATTACTCCATTAAAAATTCCTTAGATGATGGTGATAATGTTTTTTTATTTATTTCAGCTAAAACTATTAGCAATGATTCTTGGATTATTGATTTAGGTTTCCCCTACCATATGAATCCTCAAAAGGAGTGGCTTACTTCATATTCAAGTTATGATGAAGGATAATTTTTCCTTGGTTATAACAACACTAAGAAGATTGTTGGTAAGGGAAAAGTAAAGTCATGTTTTGAAATGGTGGAAGAATTACAAATCTTGATGATGTTTTGAATATTTAAAGACTTGTGAGAAATTTATTTTTTGTATCAAAGTTGAATGATTCTAGAATGCATGTGATATTTGACAAGTCTACTTATAGGTTGGTAAGACGAAATTTAGTGGTTGCTAAAGGATCGTAGATTGAGATTTTTTTTAGGTTTAATGCCTCCACTTTTTTAAAATTTTCCAATGTGACTAGCACTAAAAATTAATACATGTTGTGGTACCAATGTTTGGGTCACATAACTGAAAAAGGTCTTAGGACCATTACTATTAAAATCTCGGTTGATAGTTTTTTTGATAATTTTTTTGGTAAAATTTATTTATATGAGAATTGTTTGTTTGTTAAACAAAATAGATCATCATTTCGTGTTGGAACTAATAAATCTAAGAGATTATTAGAGATGATTCATTTTGATGTGTTTGGACTAGTGGATGTTGACTCTTTTGGGAAATTTTGATATTATGCTACATTTATAGATGATGTCTCAAGATACACCTAGATTTATTTTATGCATGCAAAATTTGAGGCTTTCACTAAGTTTGAGGAATTTAAAAATTTAGTTGAGAAACAAACAAATTATAAGATAAGGGTGTTGAGATTTGACAATGGTGGTGAATATTATTCTAGGGATTTTTATGAGTTTTATAAGCATGTAGGTATTGTTTGGTGGAGACTACTCCTTATATTACCCAATAAAATAGGGTAGAATAAAGAATGAAAAAAACCTTGATGTGAATAGACAGGAGTATGTTGAGTGGTGCTAAGCTAGATCAATGCTTTTGGGTAAAAGTTGTAAGTATTGCTTGTTATTTGATGGATAAATCTACTTGTTCAAATCTTGTTGATAAAACACCTCATGAAGTGTGGATAGGTGGAAATCCTTTTATTTCACATTTAAGGGTCTTTGGTTATGAGGCTTATGTTGCAAGGTGTGTGCCCTTGGTCTCCTTGTGTTGTGCAACACAATGCTCGGGGTTTGTGAATGGCTTAACCACACCCTATGGATTCATTAACTCTGGTGGTTGTATTGAGCATTAATAATTCGATATTTTCATGCAACAACAATCATTTGTGCAACAATTGGTATTAGATCCTGGGTCACAGGTTCAAACCCTAGGCTTATGTTGGGGGGATTGTTGCAAGGTGTGCACCCTTGGTCTCCTTGTGTTGTGCAGTGCAGCGCTCGAGTTTGTGGCATGGCTTAACCACCTCCCATGGATTCATAAAATCTAGCAGTTGTATCAAGCATTAATAGGTCGATCTTTTAGTACAACAACAACCATCTGTGCAACAACTTATGTCTATGTGCCTCAAGAAAAGCAATCTAAACTTGATCCAAAATCTAGGAAATGCATCTTTGTAGGTTATAGTGAGAATGTAAAAGGTCATAAGTTTTGGAATCCTCTAATTACATAGAATATTGATAGAATATTCCTTCTAGGAATCCACTTTGGAGGTGGGGACTATTGAATAGGACACCTAAGAGGGGGGCTGAATTAGTTGTCATAGAATTAAACCTTTAATTCAATCATTGGAACTAATACTTAATACTGCTTAAATGATTAATCATCAAATGCTAATGCAGAAACTCAAATCCAACACATAAACACAATAACACTAGATTTACGTGGAAAACCCAATGAGGGAAAAAACATGTTGAGGATTAACTCACACTATAGAGAATATCAAAATTGATTACAAGAGACTCACTGCCTGAAATAAGGACTCACTATCTAGAATAAGGACTCGATGTCCAGAACAAGGACTCACTGTCCAAAAAAAGGACTCATTGTCCAATAGGGCTAACAACACGGAGGGATCACTGTCATAGAGATAAAAAGAAGACAAAGAAAACTTGTTACAAAGAGACTATAATCACAATGCAACAAAGGATTCCACCATAATCACTCGATCTACTTGCATGAATGACAGAGTTCACCTTTTCCTCATTGCATCCAAAAACTCAGCATTAAGCTTCACACTGATCTACCACACACCCAACACATGCACACACACTCATTAAATAGAATCAATGTCATATCAAGTTGCACTTCCTCTTTTCTCTTATCGCTCTTCTTCTTCACTCTTGTACATTTTCCATCACTAACTCATCTTGCATTTATACCATCTTCAACTTTGAAACATATCCAAAGTTAGCCATTCAGATCCAAATTCAAATTAGGTCAATTCCAAAACATCCTAAGGTGGAATTAGAATGAGGGCGACCCCAAACACACACTTCATAGGGACCCAAATAGATCCAACACACTTCATCAACCTCGAAAGTAGTATTTCACACAAGGTCATCCAAACCAGTGTAAAACACATAGAACCATTAAGCACAAACATTCCAAATGCTAAAAGTATCTTCAATATAATTAGGGAAACTCAAATTTAGAACCACAAGTCATAAGAATTCATCAAAGAGAAATTTAGACCAATAACATTTCTCCCGGACCTCAATCATAAACACAAAAAACCACAGTTCACAAATGGTGAACACAACTTGCACTGAACAACAAATCAACAACCAAAAATCTAGATATATCTTCTAACAACCATGAACAACATGTCTGAACCACACAACCATATGAGCAAGTCCAAACCAAAACCTGGAGCAACCATGTATCTTCATTACAATTTTCTCAATATCCTCAATGTATACAGGCAACAACTAGTAGATAACTATTTGACCGGTTGACATCAATGACAACACCTTCAATCTTTCCATTCTTGCAACAATCTCCCCCTTTGTCATTGATGGCAACACATGATGTGAAAAACTATCAAAGACAACAAACTAGCTCTTAATACACTTTTCTATTTCTCCCCCTTAGTAGATAATCTCTTATATGCTTCCTTTCCTTTCACATACTTCTTTTCCCATTCTTCCTCTCCTTTTTTACATGCTTCTTCTCCCCCTTTGACATCAATGGTAAAGAAAAAATAATATTTTACATTGATTTCTCCTTTGACATGAAAAAAATAATACTCATAATGACAACACTTGATACTACCTGCTCCCCCTGAGAGGTAGCCACCAAAACATCATCCTAGAAGAAAGATGGATCCATAGTCCACCAGACTGATGCATCTCCATATGCATCTAGTTCAAGAAAAGAGTGGCAATAACCCCTAACTTCTCTCGGAGATACTCAAAATTATCTTTTGGAAGAGCCTTCATGAAAATATCAACAATTTGATCCTTCTTTGGAACATACTCAAGCTTAACTTCATTTTGCATGAAATTCTCTCTCAGGAAATGATACCTGATAGATATATGCTTCATCCTCGAGTGCATCACCAGATTATTTGAAATGTTAATTGCACTTGTATTATCACAAAAAATAGAAATGGGATCATCATATATCATTGTGATGTCTTTCAATGTCTATTTCATCCATAGAACTTGTGTACAACAAGATGTAGCAACAATATACTCAGCTTTAGCAGTAAACAAGGAGACTAAATATTTCTTTTTACTCTACCATGCCACCAATCTACATCAAGAAGGAATGCACCACCACTTGTACTCTTTTTGTCATCTACACATCCAACCCAGTCTGTATCTATATAGGAATTAAGTGTAAAATCAATATCTTTAGGATACCACAATCCATAATACGGAGTGTCATTCAAATATTTGAATATTCGTTTAACAACAACAAAATGTGTTTCCTTGGGATCTTCTTGAAATCTAGCCACAAGACAAACAACATGCATAATATTTGGTCTAGTAGCAATCAAATATAATAGTCCACCAATCATAGATATTTACTTCCTTTGATTATCCTTAGGTGAATCATCATCTTTACCTAATTTGCAACCAATCACCATAGGAGTACTTACCGGTTTGGAACCATTGGTGTAGGAGCACCTTGTGCATTTTATGCCTCTATAAGGATATCATGTAAATTTTGAAGTTTCATCATAAAGTGCATGTAAAAGGTTATGTGTAGAATAGTTCAAATGTAATTAAGTCACTACAAGGTCTTTAGGAGGTCAAAGAAGCTAAATTGCAAAAGTTGTCTTTTTGTTGCAAAAGATACAAAATTGCAAAGTTGCAAAATTCGGGAAGATGAAGAGTCATTCTTGTAAAAAGAAGGTTTGATCATTGGAAGTTGAAGGGGTAGTTATTCTAACTATTGTATCATCTTTATAAAAGAATTGCAAGCACGAGAATACCATTGAGGATTGTATTTTAAAACAATTTTGACAATAAAAGTACCATGTTTTGCCAAACAACATTTTCTTGTTGCTTTGCAAGGACTATATGGACTGTATAGTATTTCATAGGCTCCAAAACTTTATTTGAATTCATAGTGTGTTGTATCAACTTCTATTTGAAAGAGATTTGAAATTTTTTCATTAAGTTTAGAGGTTTTTAGAGCAATTTTACAGTGAACTGCCTGAAACGCTCATTTCAAGGGTTTTGAGAGTCTAGGAAAGGTTAAGAAACCATTCCACCGATGTTTAGAAAATCAGTGGAATGGGTTAATATTGAGTGTTTTTTATGTTGTGTTTGTTTGCAGATGCAAGGGAAGTGAAGATTCACAAATTATGTTGCTGCTCCAAGTGATTTTTCATTGTTTTCCATGCAAGAAGGGTGCCTACAAGTTATGATATGAAGAAAGGACAGTGGTAAATGTTGGGAGACTATTAATTTAGCTTGTACAAACATATTCTCAGGTGTTTGAAGAGGTGGAAAGGTCTATGGAGATCTGGAATGCATATTTTCTATAAACCCTCATTGTTTAAGCTTGGTTTGAGCATGAAGCAAGGGTTTTATGTTTTGCTACTTTGGTGAGTGTTTTCTTTGATGAAGATTGATGTTTTATAATTTTTGTAGCCTTTTGCAATGCTTCCCATAGTTATTTGAGTTTTTGGGGTGAAATAGAAGGTACTTGCTTTGTTAAATAGGCCTATTTGAAGCCTAAATACTACAGACAATCATTTTTTCTGATGTTCTTTTCAAAACACCAGTACCTGTTGTTAAGTATATTAAATGAGGCTATAATGGATCCCTAAAAAGGGATTTTTTCTATGGGGATTCATTGCGATTTAAGAGTTATGCCTAATTTGGTGTTTTGGGATACCTACAAGCAAGTTTGGTCTTCTAGTGCAAAAAATGGAGAATCTGACAAAACAGAGTTAAAAGGCAGTGTTTTTGGTTTGTTCTTATTAAAATCAAGATGAATAGGATGTACTTGGGTTTGGTAACAATTTAGAAGCAAGATTTGATGATTTGGTGTCTTAAAGCCTTGTAGAATCAAGTGTCAAGCAAGTGAATCATGGTGAAAGTTTAGTGAAAGTTTAGTGATCCTCTTAAGTTTTTTGTTTTGGGTCTTTAGTACCCTTGAAGTCTATAGATTCTCTACATCAACCATCCATCCAAAACTTCTTCAACATCTCTCTCATATACTTAGACTATGAAATGAAATTTCCTTTCTCTAGTTGATTAATCTGTAGCCCAAGAAAAAAATTCATCTCCCCAAACATAGATATTTCAAATTCTTTTTGCATCTTTTCTACAAATATTTTGCACATATTTTTATTTCCTCTAAAGATAATGTCATCACATACACAACTACAATTAATATTTTGTCATTTTCAATCTTAAAGTACAGATTACTATCTGTCGTACCTTTGGTAAAACTTTGTTGAATCAAATACCTGTCCATTTTCGCATACCAAGCTCTAGGAGCTTGCTTTAATCCATATAAAGCTTTATTCAATCTACACACCATATTCGGTTGATTTTTCAATTGAAATCCTTCTAGTTGTTCCACATAAGCTTCTTCTTCTAGCTCACCATTCAAAAATGTTGACTTGAGATCCATTTGATAGACCATAAAGTCTTTATGAGCATAAAATGCCAAGAACATCCTTATAGCTTCCATTCTTGCTACTGGAGCAAAGGTTTCCTAAAAATATTTACCTTCTAATTGTGACTAACCCTTATACACAAGCCTTGCCTTGTTTCAAAGCACTTCTCCATTCTCATTCAACTTATTTATGAATACCCACTTTGATCCAATGATGTTTTTGTATGCTAGTCTTGGGACCAATTCCCTATTTTGATTCTTATCAATTTCCATAAGTTATTTCATTTCTTCCATCCAATGTTCATCTTTACATGCTTCACTTATAGTCTTCGGTTCAATCTCAGAAAGTAAACATAAATTCACTTAAGCAGTAGCTCTACTTCTAGTTAACACACCTTTTGTCTTGTCTCCAATAATCTAATCTTCTGAATGATTCTTCTGTACATATCTCGGTGTCTTAGGGGACATCACTGGAGCATTGTCTTCTCTTTCATTTTGTTCATTTTGTTTCTCTTTCTCATATTTTTCCTATTCTTCCACAATTTCTTCAATTCTTACGCAATCATGTTCATCATATACATATCTATCAATGTCAATAGAATTCTTCACTGTCTCATCAACCTTGACATTAGAGCTTTCTACAATCTTTCTCAATATTTTATTGAAACATATGCATGCTTTGCTATTAGTATAATATCCAAGAAAAATTCCTTCATCACTTCTTGCATCAAACTTTCCCAAAGTTTCTTCTTCTCTTTTGATGTAACACTTGCTTCTAACTACCTTGAAATATTTAACAGTAGGAATTCTTCCATTCCATAGCTCACAGGGAGTCTTTCTACTATTTGATCTTGCTTGAACTCGATTGAATACATAAAAAATAGTATGAATAGCTTCTTTCTAGTAGACTTCTGGTAAACCAAACTCAGTAATCATTGATCTAGCAGCTTCTTGAATTGTTTTATTTTTCTTTTCAACAACTCCATTCTACTGATGAGTTCTCAGAGCAGATAACTATCTCCTTATTCCATGCACTTCACAAAACATATTAAACTCATGGGAGGTGAATTCTCCACCTATGTCAGACCTTAAGCATTTTATCTCCAAGTTCACTTCATTTGCAACCATAGCTTTGAATGTCTTGAATCTATCTAATGCATCCGGTTTCTCTCTAACAAATGTAACCCATGTATATCTAGAATAATCATCAATTTAAAGCATAAAGTACCTTTCACCAAGTAGACTTCTCACTCTTGCAGGACCACAAAGATCTGTATGAACTAAATACAATAGTCTGGTAGTAGACTATTCCTTTGATCTGTAATGATTTCTTGCTTGCTTTCTAAACTAACAATTCCTGCAAATAGCATTAATAGGCTTTGTAATTCTTGGTAAATCTCTCACGGCCTAAACAACACTAATCCTTGCCAAGTTTTCAAAATTCATGTGACACATTCTCTTATGCCATAACCAACTGTTATTAACCTGAGTCATAAAGCATCATCCATCAGCACCCTTAAGTTGATAGATATTTCCTTCAGATTTCTTTCTTGTATCAATCAATGTTTTGGATCCTTTCTGGATCTCACATTTCTCATCCTTAAACACAAGATCATATCATTTTTTGCACATCTGACCAACACTCAACAAATTATGCCTTAAACCCTTAACATAGTAGACATCAATAGTATGATGCTTTCCATAAAAACTTATTGAACCTATCCCACATATTTTAGCACCAATATCATCTCCAAGCATAACCAAGCCTCCATCATATTTTTCAAGCTTAAAAAACTTACTTTTATCACTAGTCATGTGATATGAACAACCACTATCAACTACCCAATAATTTTTCTCTTATTTAGCATGTAGGGCAGAGATAACTATACCTTCATTTTTCTCCTTCTACAGAGGCCTTTCCTTTACCTATTTTTCAAAATTAGCAGAAGTAGGTTCATCCTTAATCGCCAAGAACAAGCATTCATTGTCATCAGGATCTTCATATTTTGAATCCTCATCAGCTATACTAGCATTATCATTCACATAGTAAGCTATGTTAATCTTCTTTCCTTTCTTTTCTTTCTCATATCTTTGTTTATTCCTTTTAGCTCTTTCCAGACACTTTGCAGCATAATGACCTATTCCTCCACAACTAAAACACTTAAAGGGAAAATTACCTTCACACTTACCAAAGCCTTTCCTCATCCTTCTTACAAAGTTAGCTTCTATTCCATCAAATCTTTTTTCATCCAGATCTTCAGCTTTTGTAGCTTTAAAAGTAGTCTCTGATTTGCATCCATTCCTTAAACTCGGCTTTCTCATCTCATAAGATGTCAAAATCCTAACAACAAATCCTTAATGCAGGTATTATAATATACAGTCTACTCAATAGCACTCACCTTCTCACTATAATCATCAAGAATAGTTCTGAGAATCTTCTTTACAATCCTAGTTTCATCTATAGTAGCACCAAGTCCTTGCATCCCAGCCACTATCTCATCCAATCTTTGTACATAAGCTTTAACATTCTCATCATCAAACATATGTAGAAGATCAAACTATGTCTCCAAGTTTCGTAATTTCGCTTCTTTAACTCTTTCATCACCATCATGCACTCTTTCCAAGGCATCTCAGACATCCTTAGCAGTCTTCAAATTCTGAACTTTAATCAACTCAAAATGTACCAAATTATTCTTCAAGATAAACTTCACTTTATTGTTCGCTTCATGTGCTTTGATCTCTTCAGGCATACTTAGACCATCAGTAAGAGGAGTGTAAGGATTTTTGTAAGCTTTCTCCACATCATATCCGCAATAGTCTAGATATTCTTTCATCAATACTTTCCAGATACCATAATTAGTTCCATCAAACCTTGGATAATCATAAATCAGTTTGCCAACCATCCCGAACCTTCCTCAAGTGGTTTAGCTCTTCACCAAGGAACCATGCTCTGATACCAATTTTTGAATAGGAGAACTAAGAGGTGGGGGTGAATCATTTGTCACAGAATTAAACCTTTAATTCAATCACCAAAACTAATACTTAATATTGCTTAAATGATTAATCATCAAATGCCAATGCAAAAACTCAAATCCAACACATAAATGCAATAACTCCATATTTACGTGGAAAACCAAAATGAGGTAAAAACCATGGTGAAGATTAACTCACACTATAGAGAATATCAAAACTGATTACAACATGCTCACTACTTGAAATAAGGCTCACTGCCTGAAATAAGGACTCACTATCCAATAGGGATAACAACCCAGAAGGCTCATTGCCACAAAGATACAAAGAAGACAAAGAAGACTTGTTATAGAGAGACTACAATCCCAATTCAACAAAGGATTCCACTATAATCACTTGATCTACTTGCATGAATGATAGAGTTTACCTTCTGCTCATTGCATCCAAAAAATCAGCATTAAGCTTTGCACTAATCTACCACACTCACAACACACACACACTCACTGAATAGAATCAATGTCACATCAAATTGCACTTCCTCTTTTCTCTTATCGCTCTTCTTTTTTGCTCTTGTATATTTTCCATCACTAACTCATCTTGCATTTATACCATCTTCAACTTTGGAACATATCCAAAGTTGACCATCCAAATACAAATTCAAATTAGGTTGGTGCCAAAACATCCTAAGGTGGAATTGGAATGAGGGCGACCCAAAAAAATGCTTCATAGGGACCTAAATAGATCCAACATGCTTCATCAACCTCGAAAGTAGTATTTCACACAAGGTTGGCCAAACTAGTGTAAAACACATAGAACCATTAAGCACGAACATTTCAAATGTTGAAACTATCTTCAATACAGTCAAGGCAACTCAACTTTAGAACCGCAAGTCATAAGACTTAATCAAAGAGAAATCTGGACCAACAACATTTCTCTCGGACCTCAACAAGAAACATAGAAAACCACAGTTCACAACTGGTGAATACAACTTGCACTGAACAACAAATCAACAACCAAAAATATGGATATAGCATCTTCTAACAACCATGAACATGTTGGAACCGCACGACCATAGGAACAAGTTCGAACCAAAAACAAGAGCAACCACTAAATACTTGTAACATATTTTCATTACAATTTTCTCAATATCCTCGACATATACAACCAACAACAACTAGTAGATAGCCAATTGACCGGTTGACATCAATGACAACACCTTCAATCTTTCCATTCTTGCAACAAGGACCACTTAGACTTGTATTTTGTTCCATGTATCTTGCATGTTATCCTAAATGGAGTGCCAAGATTTGCATTGTTATGCATATTAGCTATTGGAGTTATCAAAGAGTAATGGAGCACTTGGTATTTATCAACTTTGATTGATTGTGGATTGGATGCCCATATGAAGGAAAAGTGATCATTGATTATTTTTAACTATGTTTACAAGTTGTCCACTAAGGGGGGTGTATGGTTTTTGCATGTGGTTTTCCCACTTGTTTTAAGATACCATAGTGGTATTCTCACCTCCATCTCTTTTATTAATTGTTGCCTTGTGTTAGGAGAAGTTAAGTTATTTTTTGTAGGTTGTTGAAGTAACAAAGTGTTGCCCGAATTATAAGAGAGAATTTGTATTATTGTAAACTCATTTGAAGTTTAATACAAGCTTTGGATCTCTTTGGGTGTGGATTTTGTTGGAAGTTTGGAGATGTTGTAAGCTTGAGTTGTTTGTGAGTTGCTTGGGTGTTGTCATTGATGTCAAACCCTTGTCTAAAGAGAGAGTTGGAATGTTATTGGTATTTATGATGTGTCTAGAACTATTGGTATTGATGTCAACACATGCTAGTATTGTCATTGATGTCCTACTTTAGTATAGTTGCAAAGGTTGTTGGCCTAACATGTGTTTGTGGAGATTGTTGTAGTTGGGAAGTGTTGGATGTGTATATGTTGTAGATGTGTTGTAGAAATGTTAGTAATGTTGCTAATGAAGTTGGCTCACTTGGTTTCCAAGTTCTTTTGAGAAAAATTGAATAAAAGAGAGTTTAGTGTGATAGTTTGTGGTGTCCAATGTTTTGCTCTGCATTTCTTCATGATTGAAGATATGCTCATGTGGTTTGGACATAATGATAATAAGTGTTCAAAGGTATCATATCCAAAGTTTTAGGTTTTGGATTGCACTATAGTGAAAGATGTGTTTGAAAATATGTCTATTTGGTGAAACAAGGTGTCTAGGAGAAATGAGATTGCTCTACATTTCTCCATAGTGAAGGTTCTGGTGTTGCAGATCTAGGAATGTGCTTATATCATTTGTATCTACCTTCCCTTGAAGTTTCAAGCCCTGAGTTGTTTCACAAAGTTGGCTGGTGTGTTGAATGTGTGTGCTAGTATGTCTGGTTGAATAGAATGAAGGTGTTCTTGAGTTTCAAGTGGTTGCAATAGTAATGGTGAATATTTTGATGATGTTGAATATTCTAAGATGTTGCAAAATCTTGTTGTGTGGTACACAAGATGTTTTCATACCTTGAGAGGTGTGTTTGGAGTCGCTTGTTAGTGTTAGTGTAGGTTTGGTCGACCTGGCATGTTAGTGCTAATTACGAAGGATAATTGTTGTTTGAGGAAGTGTTGAGAAGAGTTTTGGTGTAGATTTGGGTCCCAATGAAGTAGTGGCATGGTTTGGCTTGACTTATTTATATTGTGGAAGTGTTTGGTGTTGCACGATTAAGGTGCATACGTTTCCTTAAGGCCGATCTAATTGAGATTTTTTTAGGTCGCGAAGGGTATAAATGCAAGGAGAATTGTTGTGTGGATTAAGTGAAGAGTGTGTGATACAAAATATGTGAATGTGATCAATTGTGATTATATGAGTGCAAGCCTCAATGCCTATGACTTCCTGATGTAGTGAGTAGAAGGTGTCTACATTCCAGTCTATTTAATGAGATGTTTGTGCTTAAGTGGAACTATACCTTCGACATATAAGAGATGCATTATTAGTGGTTCAAATTGGTAGTGATCCTCCCCTTCTATTCTTCTTTCTTATGTATAGTGAGTTCTTTGGCAGTGAGTCACTGACAGTGAGCCTTATTGTATTTGGTGTTGGAATTCATATATTAGTGAGCTAATCCTCACCATGGCTTTTCCCTTATTGGGTTTTCCACATGAATCTGATGTTCTTATGTGTTTGGATGTGTTTGAATTATTTTATTATATGTTTACATTTTGCTAATGCATGATAAGGGTTTAATGGCTAATGTAGATCTAAAATTTAATGAGGGTTTTTGATGTTTTAAAGTATACAAATAATTCATCCCCCCTCTCAGTTGTGTGCATCTAATAATTGGTATCAGAGTTGTCGTTCCTAAGAAGAAGCTTAGCCACTTGAGATAGATTTGGATGGTGCATAGGAAAGGTGTCAAAGCTCCTTTGTTCGATGGAACAAATTTTACCTACTAGAAAGCTAGGATGGAATCCTTTGTGGGTTCTCTTGGATTTGGTGTTTGGAAGTATATTGAAAAAGGTTATACTATGCCTAAAAATGGTCCAAAAAGTGATGATGAGATCAAGGATTACGAAAACAATGGAAAAGAAAAGAATGCAATCCTGAGTGGTCTTTTTTATTCTAAAATTGGAAAGGTGATAAGTTTGAAATCTGATAAAGAGATTTGGACAAAATTGGAAGGTATCTATGAAGGAGATGATAAGGAACAAGCAAAGATGCAAAACTACAAAGACAAATTTGAAACCCTAAGGATATTTGAAGATGAAGATATTACTACTTACATGCTCAGAGTTGATGAAGTTATCAATACCATCAATGGTCTTGGTGGAGAGCTAGATGAAAGTGAAATTGTGAAGAAGGTATTAAGAACTCTTCCTAAAGCTTATAGTTCTAAGGTTTCTGGTTTTGAGTTAGCTTGAAATTTGGATAATTATTCTAGAGATCAGATGTTTGGTGCTTTAACTTATTTTGAAATGGGAGAGTTTGGTCAAGATGCTACAAACAAAGAAATTGCTTTTAAAGTATGCATTGAAGTGGAAAAGGATGATGCATTGGATCTAGATGACCTTGATGAGGTGGAAGCAAACTTTGTGAGGAGATTAAAAAAGGGTATTGGAAAATACAGAGGTAAGCTACCTTTCAAATGTTTCAATTGTGGAAAGATAGGTCATTATGCATCTAAATGTCTAATGAAAGTTACTAATGACAAACAAAAGGATCATAAGGGTAAATTTGTCAAAAAGAGTTATTATGTTGAAAAGGAAAATGATGCATCTAATGATGAATAATTAGATTACTTGGATGAAAGAAGTGATGAATGCTTGTTCATGGATTTAAATGTTGGAACTAATTCTACTAATCTTGAAATATGTGTGAAGGAAAGCACTTTGAAAATAGGTCATAACATTGAAGGAACTATGTTGACCGGTTTTCATGCTAGAGAGGAGAAGAATTACTGGATCATTGATAGTGGATGCTCAAATCATATGATAGATGATAAGAGTAAGTTTTTTAAGCTCAAAAATTATGATGGAAATCTTGTTAAGTTTAGTGATCACACATCTACTAAGATCTATAGAAAAGGTTCAATTAGTTTTGATCGAAAGCATAATACATATGATGTTCTTTATGTCAAGGGTCTCCAACATAACCTTTTGAGCATAGGAAAAATGTGCAGAAAGCGATATAATCTTGTATTTAAAAATGGTGGTTGTGAAATCAGAAAAGGAAGCTTCAGTACTCTAGTTGCTATTGGAACAAGGACAGGAGGTAATGTCTATCAACTCAAAGGTAGTGGTGCAAAGTGCTTTATGTCTCAAACTAATTAAATTGGCTATGGCATAAAAGAATGAGTCACATCAATTTTGATAGCCTAGTGAGGATAAGTTCTACTGAAGTTGTGAGAGATTTTCCAAAGATTACAAATCCTATCAATTCAATCTACAAAAAATGTCAAGTTGGAAAGAAAACAAAGAAAAGATTCACGACAAAGGAATATTCTACCTCAAGTCCTTTGGAGTTAGTGCATATAGATATATGTGGACCTACCGAGATTAGAAGCTCATGTGGTGACAAGTATTTCATGTTACTAATTGATGATTATTTTCTAGAATGGCTTGGGTTATATTTCTTAAAGAAAAATTAGAAGCTCTAGACAAGTTTAAAGCATTTAAGGCTATGGTTGAGAATGAAATGAATCTGAAAATCAAATGTTTGAGATCTGATAGAGGTGGTGAGTTTGCTTCAAATGAGTTTAACATTTTTTGTGAAGACCATGGAACAAGAAGGCATTTATCATCCCATAGAACTCCTCAATAAAATGGAGTTGTGGAAAGGAAAAATAAAATAGTTTAGGAAGTAGCTAAGACAACGATGACGGAAGCTAATCTTCTAGATGTCTATTGGAGAGAAGAAATCCATACTATAATCTACATTCTTAATAGAGATCAAGCAAGAGAAAATAGTTCAAAGAATCCCTATGAGTTATAGTATGGTAAACCTCCCATTGTGAAATATTTCAAAGTTTTTGGAAGCAAGTGTTATATTAGAAGAGATGAAGAAAAATTAGGAAATTGATGTAATATCTAATGAAGGAATCTTCCTTGGATACTCTACAAGAAGCAAGGCCTATCAATGTTTCAATAAAAGGTTGAAGAAGATTGTTGAAAGTGCAAGTGTCAAAGTGGATGAAGAACCACATCAAAGTTAAGTACAAATAGAAGGATATGAATCTAATGAATCCCCTTGTAGTGAAGAAGAAAAGGTTGAATTTAAAGGAAAAGAGTTAACAGTTGAAGAGGAAGAAGCTCTAGAAAATAATCCTAAGGCTCCCAAGTATGTGCAGAGGAATCATTCAAAAGATCAAATCATTGGATATAAGAACAAAGGTGTGCTAACAAGGAGAAAATTTGTAATGAGAGAAGAACACGTAAATTTATGTTTACTTTCTGAGGTGGAACCAAAAACATTGGTCGTAAGGCATGCAAAGATGAGAATTGGATCAAAATAATGAAGGAAGAGTTAGAACAAATAGAGAAGAATCTAACTTTGGAATTGATCCCAAGATTAAAAAATAAGAATGTGATTGGTACTAAGTGGGTATTCTGGAGCAAGTTGAATGAAGATGGAAAATTTTTCAGGAACAAGGCTAGAATTGTGTGTAAGGGTTACTCACAGGTTTAAGGTATAGATTTTGAGGAAACTTTTACTCTAGTTGCAAGAATGGAAGCTACCAGGATTTTTTTATCTTTTGCAGAACATAAAGAATTCAAAGTTTATCAGATGGATGTGAAGTCTACACTCTTGAATGGTGAATTCAAAGAAGAGGTATACATTGAACAACTAGAAGGTTTTCAGTTGTCAAAAAATATAAATATGGTTTGCAGATTGAAGAAAGCATTGTATGGACTGAAGCAAGCTCCTAGAGCTTGGTATGCAAGGTTAGATAAGTACTTGCTACAACAAGGATTCAAAAAAGGTACTGCAAATAGCAATTTCTATTTCAAAATTGAAGGTGAAAAAATCTTAGTTGTAGTGGTACATGTTGATGACAATCTTCAAAGGAAAGAACAAAGGAAATGGAAAAATAATTTGAAATGTCAATATGTAGGGAGATGAATTTCTTCCTTGGTTTTTAGATCAACCAATCAAAGAAAGGTATATTCATCACAATCTAAGTATGTTAAGGAAATGTTGAATAATTTTGAAATGGATGACTCTAAAGTGATATGTACTTCTATGGTTACTAGTTGTAAGTTGAGCAAGAATGATGAATCTCCTAAGACAAATCATAAAAACTATAGATCAATGATTTGTGGGCTATTATACCTGCTACTAGACTAGATATCATGCATCCAATTTGTCTTGTGGCTAGATTTCAATATCCCAAAGAATCTCATGTTGCAGTAGTGAAGAGGATATTTAGATATTTGAAGGGCACTCCACATTATGGTTTGTGGTATCCTAAGGATATTGACTTCTCCTTGAGTGCATATACAGATGCAGATTGGGTTGGATGTGCAGATGAGAAAAAAAGTACAAGTAGTGTCACTTTCTTTCTGGGAAGCAAGTTGGTTTCATGGTTAAGTAAGAAGAAGGATTTAGTGTCATTATCTACTGCAAAAATAGAATATATTGCAGTAGCATCACGTTGTACACAAGTGTTGTGGATGAAGCAAACATTGAAGGATATCGAAGTTTCATATGATGAACCTATTTCTATCATGTGTGATAATACAAGTGAAATCATTATTTCAAAGAATTTGGTAATGCATTCAAGAAAAAAACTTATCTCAATCATGTATCACTTCTTGAGAGGGAAAGTTACAAAGAATGAGGTGAAGTTGGAGTATGTGCCTACTAAGGATCGAGTTGTTGATATTTTCACAAAGGCTCTTCCAAAAGATATTTTTGAGTATCTCTGGGAGAAGTTAGGGGTTGTTTCCCCTCCCTCTTTCAACTAAATGCATGAGTGTGTGCATCTATCCAAGAAGCATTCCAAGATACATTATTGGTCTTGGACTAATGTTGAAGGCTACCTCCCAAGGGGAGTAGGTAGTAGTGGTTTTTGGTTGGTGCAGTCAAATGGAGCATATTGTGTTCCCCTAAGGGTGAGTATGCAAGAAGTGAGAGCAGAAGATGGAGAAAAGTGGAAAGAGAGAGTAGCTATTGTCCATTGAATGTTGTCAAAGGGGGAGAGAAAAAGAGTTCAATGCAGGAAAAAGATTTGGATGAGTTTATGGCCCTTTTCCATTGATGTGAAAGGGCGAGAGAGTTAAAATGGTTGAAAAAACATAAGGGGAGAAAGAAAAACATGGAGAGAGTTGGTTGAAAAACCATAGTGCAAAAATGAATATGGTCTAAAGACCATAGGGGGAGAGAGAATCTGAAAAAAAATAGTACAGTGTATGTGGGAGTATTATCTAAGGAGCAAAGGAGGAGAGTGATCTAGAATGGAGGGGTTGTTAGTGTTGTAGGAGAAGTCCCAATTAGGGGGAGTATTGATTATTGTAGTATTGATGGTGGTTGCTTTTGTTGTTGATGGTTTTTCAGATAGGCGTTTTCGTTAATGACAAAGGGGGAGATTGTTGGAAGCTTGAGTTGTTTGTGAGTTGGTTGGGTGTTTTCATTGATGTCAACCCCTTGTATAAAGAGAGTGTTGGAATGCTACTAGTGTTGGATCTCAGTTGTGATCATATGGTTTGTCCTTGATGACAAAATCCTTTTCAGTTGTTTCTACTTGTTGACTATTTTAGATTGGTTTCTCATGCTTTATCTTGGTACAATTTTATCTATATGGTTTACTTGTCTTGGCATTCAATGGATAGTCTACATTGAAAATTTTAATATCTTATGGTATTGATCAGTTTGAGCTTCATGCAGTTTGAATTTTAATATCTTATGGTGACAGAAAAAGAACATATCGGCGTGAGAATGGCAGGGTCTTCCCGATCCATTTATGAAATGTCTATGTTGCCTATCGGCAAGACATTTCTAATGTCATAACGATTTTATTTTACATTACACATGGTGTTTCATCAGGTAAATTTTGGTAGGACTTCTCTTTTTTTTTGGCGACAGAGGAAAGGTCTTTCGACATGACATTGATTGTGGTCTTGGCGATAGAAGAAAAGTCTATTGGCATGAGTATCTTTCACTTCTGAGAGGTCTTATCGAATGAGTTGGGTCTCACCAAATAATACATGAGGTGGTTCATCGGTGTGAGAAATCCCTATCGACATGATGTTTCATCGAGCGCTTTCTGTCTTGGCGACCGGCACAAGAAAGTTCATATCGACATAAGTTATACCCGTCGGAATGATGTCTTAGCGAAGACATATTGTCTCACTGACCAAAGGAAGATGAACTTATCGGCAGGAGTTTTGTTATCAGGGTAGTGTCTCATCGAACTTGAAATGTCTCCCTGACTAGTGCATGTGGAAGTCTATCGGCAAGAGTTGTGGCGTCATTATATGGTCATAGCGAACTCTTTTGGTCTCACTGATGGGCACATTAAAAGATTCACTTCGGCCAGACTTGGAGTATTCGGTTTAGTATCTCAGTGAATTCAAGTGTGTCTCACCGACCGTATGCATATGGAGACTTATTGGTAAAACTAATGGCTATCGATATAATGTCTTGGTGAGGTTTTCTTGTCTTGCCGACTGACAACGTAAAGGTATGCATCTTGGTAAGAGTTTTTGCATCGAAGAAAGGTCTTAGCGAATTCGATTTGTTACATCGACCGAAAACATAAAGGTAGTCTCTTCGGTAAGAGCTAGGGTTTTCAGCAAGAGGTCTCGGCGAGTGACCTTCGATCTCGCCGATGGAACATAAAGGGACTTCGATGGCATAAGATCTGGATTGTCTCAGCAACACCGGATGAGAGGTCTCCCCGACTTTGATATGTCTCGCTGATGGAATTCAAAAGGACTTTATCGGTGTGATTTTTGTTCTCTCTTGGCGATCTGAGGTGAATTCAGGGTGTTTCGGTATGACATGAAATGATCTACAAGATGTCTCCCTGATGATTTGATCTTAAAGCAACATATATAGAACAGATGGACTCGTCGGCAAGAAAAACCTTATGTCACGATGACCAAAATGTATCATGTGGACTTTCGGTGAAACATAATGAATTTTACATAATGTCTCCCCGACAGTAGGATGTCACAGTGACTCAGAATGTCTTTCGATAAAACAAAGACCTATCTACAAGATGTCTCTCCGATATCAAAAGGCTATAGCGATAGTGAATGGAACAAAAGGGCATCTCGGTGAGAAAGACTCTTGTGTCTCAGTGACTGAAACAGATATAATAGAAATGTGATCTCGGGGAAACATAAAAGATCTTCGATATGGTTTCTCCTCAACGACAGAAGGTCATGGCGACGTACAAGGACCAAAGGAATGATCAACGTTATAATTTCCTTTGGCATACTTGTCTGGATGTCTCAGCGAACGTTTAATAAACTCTATCTCTATGGCCAACATATGATTTTCTAAGTATAGTTGCATGGCGACTTCTTTGGTTGGCATCGAATCTCTGGAAAAATATTCTCTGAGATTTCAGAGGATATGATTTTATGTTAGTGGGCAGTCATGGCTTTGATGAAAATCTTTCTGTTACAATTTGAAATCTCCTGATTCAGCGCAGAAATTAAGCTCTATGGATAGGCGTTACTCTGATTTTTACCATCATCTATAGATCATTATGAATCAACTTCATATTCTAATAATAGCAAGAGATTTTCATATTCTTTTGAAAAATGCTTGTTGAAGATTTCTTGATAACAGACATACTTGAAATGTATATAAAAAGCAGTGTTGAAAACTGTGAAGGTGTTGCTGGCCTGTAATTCTGAGAGATAGTTATTTTGGCCGTATCAAGAGATGTATTGGAAAAATCTGTAATACAAGAGTTGGATTCCTAGGGTATTAGAAGTAGAGTGTTATGAACTTAACTAAAAACAAAGAGATCCTCTAATATATTATCATTGTAATTATGAAATATGAGTAAGGGGTTGGTGCTCCTTGAGATTGGTATCTCTAAATGAGGGGTTGGTGCTCCTTGAGTTGGTGTTCAGAAATTAGCCTATAAAGCATTGTTAAAAGTGGTTTTTGAAGATTAAGCCAGTAAGGTAGTTTAGGAGTGGTTTTTTTACCCCAAGAGGGTTTTCCACTCGGCAAATCTTTTGTCTCTTTGTTCTTCTGTGTGCTCACTGCTTTTTTGTGTTGTTGTAGTTTCAGTTCACTATTGGGATTATTACTGTTCTCAATTATATTTATGAATGATTACATTCAACTCATGAATGCATTAATCAGAGTAATATTGAGATCAAATCTAAGCTATGTTTTGGAAAATGCAAGATATCTCACTCAAATCATATTTTCATAAGTTTTCTAATAGACTGAGTTAATATTGTCATATCTTTGTGCTTTCAAAAGTGATTACTCTACTCTATTGTTGAAAGAAAAGAAAATCAGAATGAAAAATCTTGGTCAAAGTTGAAAAACTTCTAACACTGATTCACCCCCCCTCTCAGTGTCTGCCCATAACTCCAACAACTAGTATTTATGATGTGTTTGGAACTATTGGTATTGATGTCCTACTTTAGTATAGTTGCAGAGGTTGTTGGCCTAATTTGTGTTTGGGGAGATTGTTATAGTTGGAAAGTGTTGCATGTTGTAGATGTATTGTAGAAATGTTAGCAATTTTGCTAATGAAGTTGGTTCACTTGGTTTCCAAGTGCTTTCGAGGAAATTTGAATAAAATAGAGTTCAGTGTGATAGAGTGGTGGTTAGTGTTTTTCTCTATATTCCTTCATGATTGATTATATGCTCATGTGGTTTGGACGTAATGATCACAAGTGTTTAGAGTGTCATATCCAAAGTTTTAGGTTCTAGATAGCACTACAATGGAAGATGTGTTTAACAATATGTCTATCTAGTGAAATAAGGTGTCTAGGAGAAATGAAATTGCTACCCATTTCTCCACAATGGAGATTTTGGTGTTGTGGATCTATGAACAGTCTTATATAATTTGTATCTACCTTCCCTTGAAGTTTTAGGTACTGAGTTGTTCCACAAATTTGTCTGGTGTGTTGGATGCTTGCATATAATGAAGGTGTTCTTGATTTTTAGGTGGTTGCAATAGTAGTGGTGAATATTCTGATGATGTGGAAAATTTTGAGATGTTGTGAAATATTTTTTATAAGGAAAATTAGGTTTGAAGGGGCCCCAAAACCCTTTACAAAGACGAAAAGCTACAAGAGAAACTAAGCAATTAAAACCAGCAGCCCAAAAAACCAGAATGCTGACAAAAGATAAAACATAAGGAACCCATCAATAGACCAATAGCAAAAAACATCAACAACCCTGCTGATCCAACAAAAAGGAAAGTGTCAGCTACAAAATTTTATCCAAGACATTCATTGAGGCCATATTATCCTTAATGACCTCCTCATGCATATCCACAACATCTTTAAGCTCATCCACATAAACAACAACTCTCTTTTTTAGTTTTACTCATTGTCCTAAGACACGACCCAGCCTGCACATCTTTCTCTAATGCTAGAGTAGACTCCTCAACTTTCTCCACCTGGTTCAATCATTTGATCTCATCAATCACTTTCTCCAAATCACCCAAGTCAAGATGTTTACGCATCCAATTTAGGGCTTTCTCATTTAAAATAGAGAGACCCCTAGCTGTGGTATTCAGAGAGTTATTGTTGATATTAACCATAGTTTTTAAATCCTCTGACATCTTTCCAATTCTCTACTCTAGACGGGAAACTTTTTCCTCTAACATTTTATTGACCACCATTTCCAAAGCGGAAATCCTCTCCTCATGAGAAACCCCTAGGTGATCCACGTCAACAATCAACTTATCCAACATAACATTCATAGATTTAACTTTTCCTTTTATATCCCATTCCTTCTGATTATCTTGGAGCATAGCAACACACACATCCTACCAAATTTTCATCTGAATATTGAGCTCCTTTACCTCTAAAAACAACCACTTCACTAGAGACAACAAATTTTGTGTCCCATCCTCAACCATCTTGCAAAACATATCCATATTCACATCATCCCAATTGATAGGAGGCAGATCATTTGACTCAATGTTATCAGGGGTAACTGGATGTTCCATTTTTTGCTCCTCATCCTCTTCAACAAGGGATTCCTTGACCTCCACCACTTCCACCTTAATCCGCTCCTTATTAGGAAAATTAGCCAAATCAGCTAGCACTTCCAATGGCTCCATTTTCACAACCCTTTCAACAAGAGAAAAAACCTAAGAATGCTTGACGGACTCCATCCCTTGCACCTCCATAGGCCCAGGTCCATTCAACATTTCATCCATACTAGCATTCACATCACCACTAGGAACTTTCGAACACAAACCCTCATCTTCAAGAAACTTAAGACCAGTTGCAGAGGAAATTTCCACCTTCTTGGGTAAAGGATCCCCAATAGAGATATTCTCGACAACATCATTAATAGAAAGATTCTCACCACCCTTCCCTAAAGGGCTATCCTTCACGCCACTTTCACCAGGAGACAACAAGGGTTTCTCACTAGAACCAGGAGCCACTGCAAAAACTAACTCCATCTTCCTCTTAGTCGAAACTTTTTCTTTCTTGTAGCCTTTAGCTTTCCCCTTTGAATTCTTTCTCACATATTTACCCATGGTTTCCTGCAATTCCACATCTGTCTCATAACCCTTGCTCCACTCTTCTGAGTCATCACCCCCTTCCTCAAACCCATCTTCATCAACAAACATTTCCTCAAACTCTAAATCTTCATCCTCATAACTACCAACCCATTCCATGGTAGAGTACCCAGTATCATAACCAGAGTTTTTAATAGCCTTCTTACCAAGAGGTTTAGGAGACCCCAAAATTAAATTAAGCTTAATATGAGAAAACAAGAGACTCATAAGACCCTCATGCAAAATCACCTTCTTAAGGTTTTTTCAGTGATCATCAATACTCTTTTCCATAGAAATTAACAGGCAAAAAGGAAACGAGACCAACACCTTGTGCCGAAAATGATTCAAAAGCATGAAATGGTAGCTATAAACAAAGAATCTACCTTCAAGAGTAAAATAGTGAATTATGGCCAACACAAGGTCCCTCCATAATGACTTCAAATACTTACAAGCATAGCCACCACTCCTAGTTTCACGGAGCTTCTTCTTCTCATCGAATTTGAAAAAAATCGCAAAGGCCTTCTTAGTAGCACCCCTATCTCTATAGAATTTCCTCCCAGAAACTGCAAGACCAATGGCCTCCGCTATAAACTCCTCATCAATTTTAAACTCCACACCCTTATAATGCAGTGTCCTCCCATTCCAACCTTTCACAAAAAAATCTATAGTATCAGGGTTCAAACCTTGAATTCTCTGCATGTACTCCATAACCCCACCCAACTCCAAATGCTCCCACACAATAGGATTTTTTTGAAATTCCTCGCAAGAGCCCGGTTCAATTCTATAGTGGTCTCCACCCATGGTGGCATGAAAAGTTGCAGAACCCAATGACAACAGAGAGAAAAGAAAATGTGAAATAAACCAGACTCTCCACAAAACAACACAAATTACACCCATAATATGTGTGGGCTTGTCATTCAAGGTATTTCCCTACCTACACTGCCAATCCTTCATAATACATAAACCAAGGAAATAATAATCAAACTTACAGGCCAAAGGTTCATCGTGCATGTCTCGACTACAAAGCATAATGAAGAACCTTTTCCCAATAACATCAATCTTAAAAACAAGCTAGCTGGTCATCATTGGAGATACATTTAAGATTAAGAGGAAGAGATTCAAACAAACCCCAATCAGATTTCTCCACCACTCCCACATTGGCAACACCATCAACCAACCTATTAGCTTCATGGAAAACATGTGATATTTTAATCTCCTAAAAAGAATTTAAGATAGAGATCAAATTATTGATAAAATGAGCAATAGACCATGAAGGAGGGCATTTTTTCAAAAGACTATTTATAACATTAAGAGATCCCCCCTCCAACCAAAGTTTAGAAACCCCTTGATTTTTAGCCAAAACGAGGCCATGATAGGCTACAACTGCCTCTGCAAAATGGTTTGTCTGGATTCCCAAAGGGAGTGCCACTGCAAAGACAAACCTACCATTCTCATCATGTAACACTCCCCCACAACCAACAGGCCCTAGTTTCCCTTAGATGCTCCATCAAAGTTAACTTTAAACCATCCAACCACAGAAGCCTTCCACCTAACCCCCTCCCTAGATTCTTTCAACTTTTTCACCGGATTAGAGAGATCACAAGAAAGATTTCATCTCTTACTCACAAGCAGATCATAGGGAGACACCAACACTTTCAAATTAAAGGACGGTATCATCAAGAATTCATACAAAAAAATTTCCTCGATAGCATCACATATTTTAAAGGCCAGCCTATAGGGTGACAGTTCCTGCTGACGAAAAACCCTATTGTTACGTTCCTTCCACACCCCAAGCAACATGCAGCAAAATAAGAGACCACAACATAGAAAGGGTCAGATTTAGAGGAGACACCCATTGAGAACATAATTCAGTGAAGGATGCAGGAAACACCCACGCTATCTCCCACAAATAAAAAAATATGAGTCCAAACATCCCAAGTATAACTACAACCAGTCAGTAAATGAAGACAATCCTCTGCATTTTCCTTACATAAGAAACATTTGTTCGACAGAGCCATACCTCTCTTCAGAATATTGTTCAGAGTAAGAATCTTATCTTGACACAGAAGCCAAAAGAAAATATCAATTTTAGGCAACAACTTCCCATTCCACACACAACCCCAGAAAGGCAGCAGACCCACCAAACGAATCTGAAAAGAAAAAGCAAAGGACACCAAAAAATTTCCATTGGAAGTAAACCGCCAAATAACAAAATCCTCTTGAGCTTCCAAAGGAATATGAATCAAAGAAAAAAAATTAGCATGCGGCTTCAAATTCCTATTAACCACATCAAGACCAATCCAGTTGCCTTGCCTAATATAATCAGCAACAAAAACACCCCATTCCCTGACACAGAAATCCTTGAAAGGAGCTTCCCAAGATTCATCCTTCAAAGGCCCATTTCCAATCTACCAGTCATCCCAAAAGAGAATCCTTCTACCATTTCCCAAAGTCCACCTCAAGCCAACAACCACAATTGAGTGAACCCAGATCTTACAATTCCATAGGAACGACCCCTGTGAAGGAACAAAGTTCTCCTTGAACAAGTCTCGGAACTTATCCACACCCCTCAAATACTTAGAAGCAAAAATGGCTACCCATTCTTTGTCACTCACAAGTAGGTGCCATAGTTGTTTAGCCATTAGAGCTAAGTTGAAATCTTTTAGTTTGCACAATTCTAAACCACCTTGAGATTTTGATCTACACACCTCCCAAGACAACAAATGTAACCTTTTCTTCTCCTCCACACTGGACCATAAGAACCTTTTCTGAATTCCCTCAATTTTCTCCCAAAATCTTCTAGGGATTTGGAACAAACTTAAAGCATAAACTAGCAAATTCTAGAGAGTAGACTTAATTAGCTGAATTTTACCAGCTTGACTTAGCAAAGCACCCTTCCACCTAGCAAGTTTGGAGTTAAACTTATCAATGATACTATTCCAAGAGGAGTCAAGAACACCATTAGAGCATAAAGGAAGCCCCAAATAAGAAGACAGGAGCTCCCCAATACCACATTCAAGAATACCAGCAATCCTCAATTGGCGAAGTTCAGGAGTATTAAGAAAAAAAGTAGTGCTTTTAGGCAAACTAACCTTCTATCCCAAAAAAACCACATAATTATGAAGAATAAGGCGGATACACTTAGCCACTGCCACCAAAGCCTTTGCAAGAATAATGGTGTCATCAACAAACTATTGATGAGAGTAGCAAAGCTAGTGCGAGGATGGATAAACGCCTTTGAAATCCCCATTAGGCACCACCTGGAGAAGATATCGGCCCAAAGATTCCACCATAATTATGAACAAACAGGGAGAGATAGGGTCCCCTTGATGCAAGCCATGAGAGCTTTTAAAAAAGGCTGATGAAGAACCATTAATGAGCACCGCAAAAGAAGGAGAGGAGATTAACTACCACACCATTTGCAGCACCCTGTCCGAAAACCCGAATGCCTTGAGGATACTACAAAGGAACCTCCAATTCACCCGTTTCAAAATAAGACTAGGCTTCTTATTGACTTTCAAAGAGTGAATATTCTCATGAACCATGATAATGGAATCTAGGATCTGTTGACCAGGCACAAACCCATTCTGTTGAGGAGAGATAATCTTAGATAACACCCTTTGTAGCCTCGAGGAAAGTACCTTAGAGAATATCTTATAAATAGAATTACACAGACTAATAGGCCTAAAATCAGCAAACCTCTCAGCTCTAGGCTTCTTAGGGATTAACACTATAAAAGTGGATTTCGATTCCTTCAAAAGCTTTCTACTACCAAAAAATTCCTTGGTGGCATTGATAACGTCCTTGGAGATAATCTCCCAATAAAAGTGAAAAAATAACAAAGGAAAACCATTTGGACCTGGAGATTTATTTCCCTCAAATGAGAACACAGCCTTTCTAATTTCTTCATCCAAGGGAATAGCAGTCAAGAAACCATTCTCATCCTCTGACACCAAACTAGGAATAACATTAAGAAAACCTTGTTGGCAAATAGGATCTAATGGTTCTTCCTCAGACAAAAGGTTCTCAAAGAAAGACCGAGCCATAGATCTAATATCATCATTTTCCTCAATAGATGAATTATCCACCACCACTTTAGAGATTTTATTCGAAGATCTATGTTTTAGGGTAGTGAGATGGAAGAACCGAGTATTTTTATCTCCATTACAAAGCCATATTTCTCGCGACCTCTACTTCCAAAACTCCTCCTCTCTAGCCACAATATTATGCAAACTGGACAAAAGCACACTCTCCTCTCGAAGCAACACAACATTAGCCCCTAAAGCCTGCAAATTCTGCTGCACAACATCCAACTTAGACTTCACAACTGACTTTTCCTCAAATATATTACCAAAAGAGTCCTTATTCCACTTAATCAAATTATGCTTAACCGAAGCCAATTTCTTAGCAACTTTATACATGGCCGAACCATCAACGTTAATATTCCACCACTGAACAATCTTAAGATGAAAATCGGGATGATAAATCCACATCTTCTCAAATCTAAAAGGGAAAGCCTTTTTACGACCAAAAGGTTGAGCATTCAAGGAAATAGGGAAGTGGTTCAAACCAACCCTCCTAAGAGAAAACAAAGAACATGCATAAAAGTGCAGCCAATCCAGAGAGATTAGTGCCCTATCCAATTTAACCTGTACATCAGAGCATCTCCAGATTGCCTATTAGACTAAGTATAGGAAGCACCCCCCAAATCCAGGTTCAACAACAGATTATCATTAATAAAATTCATTAAATCAAGCCGACTATCAACATCAATATGAGATATGCCACTTTTATCAGCATCATTCAACGGGGTATTAAAATCCCCCATCACTTGCAAGTTAAGAAAAGAGAACTGAGCCTTAAAAGAATTGAACCTATCCCAAAAACACGTACGAGAACTTTTAGCATTGGGAGCATAAATATGAGACAAAACCTAGGAGAAATTTTCCTTGAAGCACAAAAAATAAGTAGCAACATGATTTTCAAAAGAAAACAACTTGGTCCCAACCACCACCTTAGGATTCCAAAAAGTTTCCACCCCACCAGAAGCACCATCAGAGTCAACAGCTTGACATCCACAATCTTTAAAGAACCTATTCTTAATCCTAACCACCTTTACAGCACTCATCTTGGTCTCTTGAATCAAAATAATATCTGGCCGATGATCTCTTACCATATTAGCAAGAAGATCCTATTTATGAAGATTATTCAATCCTCTAATATTCCACAAGGGGATCTTCATGAAAGATTCTATGAGGGACCATTCAGGCCCATCTCAAGTAGAGTAATATGCAAACCATCAGCAATTTCACACTTGCTTACCCTCTCCCTTACTTTCTACAAAGAAGGCCTACCTCTACCCCTTGGTTCTAAACCACAATCCAACTTCAAGTGATTCTAAGTAGTCATCCCCAACCCCGTAGGAATAGTATTTTTCTTAGACTGAGACTTAGAGGCCGAAAGAACAGTTATCCAAGGTTCCTCCTCCTAAGAAGCATAGTTAGAGCAATCCATGACAGAAGAGGTGAGCACTAGCTTCTCAGCAACCGACTTCACTAGAGGTTCAACAAAGGGTAAATCCTCACTCTTCTCCTCCAACACAACTAAAGAAGAAACTGACACATCCACCTTAGAAGAGAGCAAAAGCTCCTCAGAAACCATCTTCAAAGGGGTCACCTTCTCCGGTTCAGCAACCACCAGAGCCAATGAGTCAACACCACCTACCTCCAACAAATCCAACTTCCTTTCAATAGAATCCATCACCCCAACCTCCTCCGAAGGAGCTTCCTCAACAAAACCAGAAGAAGCTACGTCATGAGGAGAAATGACCTCGGTCACCATGCCCTTATCCGGCTCTCCCTTAATAGGCTCTATAGAGCCTTTATCAAGATTATCATCAAACCGATGACCAACCTCCTTCCAGACTTTTGATTCCTTGAGAGGTGTCTAGTTCTTTTTAGGAGGAAACACAGGTTTCATCGGGCATTTCTTTGCCCAATGCCCCACCTTTTTGCAATGGAAGTAGGCAAAAGGGATATATTCAAACTCAACCTCTTGCTCCCACACTCCCAACCTCGAGTTAATCTTAATCATCAATGAAAGATCTATGGACTGGTCCAAAATCACACAAAGCTAAGCATAAACCAATCTACGACTTGAAGCAGTAAGATTATCAATTGAAATCAACTACCCAAAAGTAGACACAATACCCTTAAAGACCTGCTCATCCCAAAATTCCATAGGGAGCTCAAGCAAATGGACCCACACAAGGCCAGAGTCAAAAGAACAAGAACTAGGGGAGAAACCAACCTCCCATTTCTTCAACACCAGAGTTGACTTTCCAATAAGCCACAACCCTCCAACCAAAACCTTCAGCAAATCCTCCCCACAAGTGAAAGAAAAGGAGAAGAAACCCTTAGCAAGAGCCGCAATCTCCACCTGCCCTTTCAAAAACCAACAATTTTTTGCTAGCATCTTGACCATTTCAATATTAGGATGCAGGCCCAGAAATTTTCCTACCAACACTTGCTCCATGGAGAGGATACATTTATCAATAATGGAGTTAGACACTGAAACCGAATACTCTCCCTAAGATGGGTTTGCAAAGAAGTCCACAGGAGGAGAATAACTTTTCTCCTTAAGCCTAGCACCAAATAAAGCTGACCATGTCTTACCATCCACCAAGGAAAAATCAGCCTTAGTAGCTTCAAAAATGATAGTTTCCTCAGGAGCCACAACCTTAGACCCCACCTTTCGAGGAGAGGTGCCACCCTAACCCAAAATGGAAAAGGAAGAAATAACATGTGAAACACCCATCCACAAGGACCCACTAGGAGTCCCATCCAAAGAACCACCATCAGCCAACTTCCCAACATCAACCTGACCTCTGCCACTAATGCCAGCCCCTAGAGTAGGGGTTCCCACCTTTGCCAAAATTGAAAAATCCTTACTTTCACCAGCACCACCCGACGACGCTCCCATGTTTTTTACTGAGATGTTGTGAAATGTTGTTGTGTGGTATGTGAGATGTTTTTGAACCTTGAGAGGTGTGTTTGGAGTCACTTGTTAGTGTTAGTGTAGGTTTGGTTGACCTAGTGTGTTAGCACCAATTGTAGAGGATAATTGTTGTTTGAGGAAGTGTTAAGAAGAATGGTTGTGTAGATTTGGGTCCCAATTAAGTAGTGTTGTTTGGCTTCACTTTTTTATATTGTGGTTGTGTTTGGTCTTGACCTATCTGGTGTTGTGCAGTTGAGGTGCATATGTTTCCTTAAGGCCAACCTAATTGAGATTGTTTTAAGTCACGAAGGGTATAAATTCAAGGAGAATTGTTGTGTGGATTGACTAGAGTGTGTGATGCGAAAGATGTGGATGTGATCAAGTGTGATGATGTAAGTGTGAGCCTTAATTCCTATGACTTCATGATGCAGTGAGCAAAAGGTGTCTACATTTTAGTCTATGAGTTGTTTGTGCTTCAGGGGAACTCTTTGACATATGAGAGATGCATTATTAGCACTTCAAATTGGTAGTGAGATACCCCTTCTATTCTTCTTTCTTTTTGATAGTGAGTCCTTTGGTAGTGAGCCACTAGTAGTGAGCCTTTCTTTATCTTTCTTGGTAGTGAGCCCTTGGCAGTGAGCCTTATTGTATTCGATGTTGCAATTCATATATTAGTGAGCTAATCCTCACCGTGGTTTTTCTCTTCTTGGGTTTTCCACATAAATCCAGTGTTCTTATGTGTTTTAATGTGTTTGCATTACTATTTCATATGTTTACATTTTGCTAATGCATGATAAGGGTTTAATGGTTGTTAAGGGTTTAAGGGCTAATGTAGATATGAAAGTTAATGAGGGTTTTTGATGTTTTTAAGTATACAATTGATTCACCCCCCCTCTCTCAGTTGTTTTGTGCATCTAACATATTTTTTCCAAAAGGGTTTCTCCATGTAAATCATATGTCACTTGTGGTATTGCTAATTTTATTCTATTGTTGAATGTTGCCATCACTTTAACATCATATTGGGTAATCTTTGATAAGCATAATTTTAGATCTACATCACTTTGTGAAAGTTAATATTGTATTAGTTTTACCTTGAATTCCAAAAAGTTTGATAGAAAAACTATGTAATTGAATCCTAATAAAATAGCATAACTCAACACATTGCATAAAACAACTACTTTGGGCAAAACTCCATGATTAAGAGCTATTGAGTCAAACTTGTGTTGGGATGGGTTATCTCCCAAGAAGCCTCAATGCTTCACCTTTACTAGAATCACTTAGATGTAATGAGTTCTCAGTGGACCATTTATACTCATGAGAAATGGGCTCTTCAAAAACAAATAATAATAAAATATGGGTTAATGAATTAGACTAAAAAACTGCATAGTTGAAATGATATTATGAATTCTTTTGATATAGTCAATTTGGATTTCTTAGCTTGGATCCCTCAAGCCTTTGAATTTTATGTATCCTTCTTAAACTAGATTCTTTCTTTTATTTCAACTCCTTAGTTTTCTCCTAATATTAATGAATTGTACCCATTTTTTCAAAGCATCTCAAATTCTTTATCAAGGATCCCCATTACCCCCCTATCTATACATCTTTCTTGCTAAGACTTTGGGCAGATCTCTCTTAGTTGAAAGGAGAGTTCAAAGTAAAATATATGGAATCATAATTGTTAACATTGTTAGAAAAATTGATCGTGCTCAATTTTTTGACGATGCTATTATAATAGGGTAAACCACCAAATAGAGTGTTAGAATATTTAAGAGTTGTTTTGACTCCTTTATCTTTACTTTGGAGCTATTATTGATGCCAATAAATGCAAATTTTATAATATTAATACATTGTTAGTTGAAAACATAATCTTTCTCAAATCCTTGAGTTTGATCATAGTGGGCATGAGTATTTTAAATATCTTAGAATTCTATGAGCTTCAAGCTCAAGAATGTCAACCATTAGACTCCTTATTAATTTTTTTCATAAAAGAATCCTCAACTTCAATAATGGGTGGCCAAGCCTTGATAGTAGATTGGTTTTAATAAAACCCATTATATTTAGTATTCCTATCTATCAACTCATGAATTTTCATGCTCTAGCCTCTATTCTTGAGGTGGATAAAAGAATTAAAAAATGGAAATGATGCAAATAGTCTCTCTAGTAATGGTTCCATCTAATTAATTGAAAGCAAGCCTCAAAATAAAAATACATAGTGGGTCTAGGCATATTTACTATTACTATCACGAGAAAGGCCCTTGGGGCAAAACTCACTTGAAATTTAATAAACCTTCAGAAAAATATTTCGACTTATAAATATGGATATGGTTTGAATGGCTGAAATCTCCTCAACAATATCCAACATAAATTGTGCATATCCAAAAAAATTTCTTTGATTGCCATATTAGTTAATATAATTAAAGATAACATTTCATTATTTCTTGGGACTGGGATCAACATTAAATGTGGGATGAGCCAACTATTGGAAACAGGCCTCTATTCCTTTCTATGCCTAGGCACCTCTTTTATTCCATGATCCATCTTGGAATTGAAAATCTTGCTCAATTCTTCACTTGGGATGGCCTACAAACTAATTGGATTCAACTTAATGTGTTGAACCTAACACAAAATAGGAAGTGACCCTTACTTCAAAATATATTTTTGGCATTCTTCCCATCGATCCAAAAAGTGAGGACTATATTAGTCAAAGTAAAATCAAATCTACTAGGTGCTACATTGTGATGATGCCCATCATATAAAGGACAATGAACCTATTGATAAATATTTATACAAAACATTTGGAGCTAAAATGTTACCCTCAAAAATAATATATTTTAATGGCTTGTTATAGAAAAAAAAATCCTTACTCAAGACAGTCTTGTCAAAATATTCATTATGGACCCTCACATATGCTTCACATGTGTTGGTGTGAAATTATATTCATATATTATCAAATTTTTAGTATGGAGTTTTTATTGGGAAGTTATTTTGCAAGTTTTAGTTTATGAATCTTGTGACATGTGCCATGAAATTTATTTTTCTAGACTTTTTTTATTTTTGGAAAATGTGGTTTTATATCTTCTTATATTTTGTAGTCATGAATAATGAATCAATGCACCTATTCACATTTTTCTTCAATTTTATTTGAATTTTCTTGTATGTAGCAACTCTTTCCTATGTATAAGAATTACTATAGAAATGTCTCACTCCTATAGAGCTACCTATCAACTCTAACATGCTATGAGAGCTCTAAATATGCAAGTTTCTTCTCTCGTTTTGAGATTTTTTTCCAAAATGCCTCATATGGTGCATCTTGGTGCAAACTAGACATCATGAATGAATCCAAAACAACCAAAAACTTATAAATCAACATAAAACTTGATAGGTTTTGGTATCAATATTTTTGGGTGTTTGCAAATTTAAGATTTTAAAAATGTGTACAACTATATGGATTGGGACATATATGTATGATCATATGGCCATCATAGGTGTCACTACTATGCGAGTCCTTCATCTTTGGTTGTAATTTTCTATAATTTATTTTTTGTTTTTTCTCAATATCTGGTGTTTATTTGCAATTTTATCTTATATATTTTCATTATGATTGTGGGTCTTTATCCAATTGTCACTATTGTGGGTAGGGGTCTACATTAACACCAAGTTATATATTGGAAACCCTAGCCCTTTGTTCTTCCAATTCAAGGGGCTTAATTGGAGTCCTTGAGGTGCCACTTCTTTGCCTCCACTCCACTAGGTTATGTTGTGGGCCAACAACCCAAGTGCCACCATCCAACTACCCCAACAACAGTCGATCCTCTTTCAACTACATAAGGAGGAATTTTACTTTAGAGGGAATATCTCAAGCACACAATGTTTATTTTCACAAAAAAATTGGTGTTAGAAATCTGGTTCTAAATATTTTGAAGTGGTACTATTAATTCTTCTAGATTTGATTCCACATGCCTATTCTGTTGTTTAAAGTTTAGATCAAGCTTTTTTTGTCTTTCAAGCTCATTTCTTTCACCCAAAATATTTATTTTTTAAAATTAATAATTTTAAAAAATTAACAAACATTGGAAAGGTATTTATGAACTATTCTCAACCATCCATATAATTTTTCTAGATTTAGCCTCAAGTCTCCTTTATTCAATTTGTCGACTATTTGCATTTTGGTTGATATCCTAGATATTTTAGGACCTAGAGAAGTTATATATTTTTAAGTAGAATTGATTTTGCATAATTGATATGCATTGATATTAATGATCTCTAATTTATTTTCTTTAGGAGAGTATCATGGGGTTTTATATTTATCCTTCTATAGTGACCCTAAATAAGGATACTTATGAGCCTTGGTGAAACAACATCCTCATATTTCAGATTGAATGATTTTTTATCTTATCTTTATGAAATCATACTTGAAGAAGATTCAATTAGGAGGATGTCAACATAGAGAAATAAAATTGATCACTTCATAGGATTAGTTTGTCTATTAGTGATTATGAAACTATGTGTGCTACTTCGGTCCTTGAGTTCCCACACACACTTTGCACTAAGATTTGGGGGATGTATGAAGACTATTGTGTGTCATCATTCCTAGATGATCTTGGTATGGATTGCCTCATACCCATTGATGATGTAGATATTATACCCTTTGATGATTATACTTTAGATGAGCTTGAATTTTTTGAAGGTCTTGAATGTTCTATCGATACAAAGAATTATCCTATAGCTCCTCCTCCTATAAAGATCACATCTCCATCAATTGTTGCTACTTTAGAGTACAATATTGCTTCTTTGAGAGCTTCCATTGATTCTTTGTAGTAGGTCAATTTCAATCTTCCAAATGTACCTCATTAGGATTTCTATTTGTAGTGTCAGAAAATGTACTCCTTTACATTTTCACACTATGTTTGGGTCCCTTAAAATTAATTGGACTTAATTGAGCCTCTAATTTTCTAAAATTTGCATTTACAAGCGTAATTAATTGTAATTTTTCAAAGGGGAGTTGTGATATAATTAATGCATTTATCATTATAAAAACCAAGAAATGAATAGGTCCTAATTATTTAGGTTAGGACCCATTCACCCTTGGGCGAATGGGTCCCCCTTAATATCACAATTTCAAATTTTAAACATGCTTTTTGTGGCATCTTAAGGTCCTAAATTCAAGATTTAAGTGTCAGCTTATAATGTTTAATTTTCGAGAAATTAGAAAATTGTCTATAAAAGCAAGGTCTTTTATCAATTCAAATCCTAGAAATTCATGAGAGAAAAAAGTATAGCAAAGATTATTGTCAAAGGTATTCGAGAGCAGATTTCTCAAGCATTTATTGCAACATTCAAGATCTCAAGCATCATGTCAAAGTTATCAAGCATCATGCATGTTTTTGGAGCTAACATTGTGATGTAGGTTTCAAGCATTCAAGTTATATTTCAAGCATCAAGATCAACATGCAATTAATCCATTCATGCAAGATCAAGACCTTGGAGAGATCTACTAAGTTGCAGTCCTTCAAGGGTTTCAAATCAAGGGTTTGGTGAGTTGCAACATAGAAGTTGTTCATTCATCATTCTTTTCATGTTTCATTGTTTCAATTCAAGGTTTAATTACCAAATTTACCAAAAACAAACAATTTTTCCCTCTTGTGTGTGTTTTGCAGATCTTAGGTTGAAGAAGGGCTTGAAGATCTCTTAAAGAGAAAATATGGAAAAGTTGTCAAAGTTGCAAAAGTTGTCGTCAAGCCATAGAAACTCACCTACAAGAATTATTTTTGAACTTCCAACTATGAAATATGGAGAATTTTGGAGTGCAGACATAGGACCCGAGGACCAAAAAATTGATTTTAGAAAGCCCTAAAACCCCATTTTCCCTTGGGAAAATGAGTCCTAGAGGACACTTAGCAACAAAATTTTGATGACAGGTGCAAAAATACTAAACCATCTGAGGTCTTTTTGAAAGTTCTATTAGAATAAGGTTTAATCTTTTGATTTCATGTTTCACTTTGCATTTTTGGGTTTATTTACTATTTTTAGTCTTTCTCCCAAAAGTGTTGTTTCAGCAAATCTACCCCATCCTAGATCATAAGGAAAACAACAAGATCTCCTTCAAATTTGACTCACCTAAGGGTTGAAAGTCAACCTTGGCTTAAGGGATCTCTTTTTCCTAATGAGATAGTGGGAGATAGGTGCATTATACCCCATTTTTTCCCTTTCTATTTATATTGAAATTGGTGAACCCCCATTCCATTTTAATGCACACATTTTCCCTCCATTTCACTATTTATCAAACATTTCATCCTTGTTTGTAGAGTTTCACATTTCTATTTTGGAGGATTCATTAGAGGATTTATATTATCACTTTTATGGTATTGATGTCATCACTTCATCTTCTATGTTTTAAAATGTAGTTTAAATTCCACCCTCTCTTGATTTCACTTTTTTGATTAAGCATTAAGTTCTATTTTTGGAGGAGACATTTTCTTAGTATGAGGACACTAGAGTTGCATTTAGAGTCACCTATTTAGGTTTGGGTTCCCTATTCATCTAGATTATTGGAATGGGTTCTACATTCACCAATGGATTTTTTTTCCAAGGGGAGGAATGTTGTAGGCGATGGATTATTTCCTATTTTAAGCATTCACCATTTACACTAGAGCTACTTTGTTGATGGGACTCAACATCTCATTTATTAGCTCTCTCCTTTGGGGGGGAGGGAAGGTTATTCATTATGTATTTGTGATAGAATTGGTAATTTACAATCCATCACTAGTACATACATGTTTTTTATTTTATCTTCTTTGGAGAGGGGTTTTCTCTAGTAGGCTATTCTCTACTCATATTATGAGAAATATTTGTTTGCAAGTGGGTACCTAATTAAGTCTTATTGTTGAGACCCATCTTCCCTTTTAGCTTATGTTTTTAGCCTCCCTAAGACTTATCCTATTGCTCCTCCTATCAATATAACATCTCCATCATGTATTTCTACTTCAAAGTCCAATATTGCTTCTTTGAGAGCTTCCATTGATTCTTTAAAGTAGGTCAATTTCAGCCATTCAGATGCAACTCATTGGGATTTTTGTTTCTCAAAAATTTCACCCTTATTTGTTGAGCCTCACATTTCTTTTTGGAGGATTCATTAGAGGATTTTCTAGAATTTATGTCATCACCCCGTCTTTTATGTTTTTAGATGTAATTCAAATTTTACCCTCTCCTAGTTCCACTTCTTTGATTGGGCATTAAGTTCTTGTTTTGGAGGAGACATCTCTTTTAGCATGAGGAAAATGGAGTTTCATTTAGAAGCACCTATTTGGATTTGGGTTTATCTATTAATCTAGATTAAATGGGAATGGATTCTACACTCACCGGTGGAATTTTTTCTTCCCAAGCGGAGGAATGTTGTTTGTAGACAATGGATTATTTCCTTATTTTAAGCATTCACCATTGGAACTAGAGCTACTTCTTTTTCAAGGGGATAAACATATCTCATTCATTAGCTCTCTCCCATGGGGGTATTCATTATGTATATGTGACAAACTTGGTTGTTTATGATCCATCACTAGTACATACATGTTTGTTATTCTTTTTTTGGGAGAAGAGTTTCTTCCCACTAGGTTTTCCCCTTTAGTCATATTATGAGAAAAAAAATTTCAAATGGGTACCTAATTAGGTCTTGTTTCCAAGACCCACCTTTTGTTTTATCTTATGTGTGTATCCTCCTGAAGTTGCACTTAAGGGGGGGTGTTGGTGTGAAATTACATTCACATTATCATAAGTTTATTAGGGACTCTTTATTAGGAATTTATTTTCTTATTTTTAGTTTTTGAATTTTGTGACATGTGTTATGAGGTTCATTTTCACACTTTGTCTATTTTTAGCAAATTTGATTGTATATGTTCTCATTATATTTCATTTATGAAAAAAAAAATAATAATTTTTCACATTTTTCATCAAATTTCTCTAGTTTTGGTCTTGTGTAGTAGCTCTCTCCTATGTAAAAAATTACTTCAGAGATTCTTGGCTCTAGTAGAGCTACCTATCAGCTCTAACAAGTTTCTCAAAGCTACTAAAACCCTAGATCGTCTCTTTGATTTCAACTAAGTATACATAGTTTGAACCTCTCGTGCTCTTTTCTTTTATGCCCATTTTAAAAATAGATCAAATATAAAAACTTGCACCACAATACAAAAAAAATACTACAAAAACATTTTAAAAGGTAAACATCTCATATTATATCTTATATTCTTCTATTCTTTTTTTCTACATGTGGAATATTTGGTTGGACAAGAACAACAAATTTTTTGAACATAAAGCTATCCAAGGAAAATATTTGATTCAAAAGATCTAACATGTCATGATTGAAAATGTTAAAGCTTGCTTCAAAGTAAAACAAAACCCAGTGATCCTCTCTAGAGCTAAAATCAATCTTCTTTGAAGATGGAATCTCTTTTATTTTTCAGCTCTCCCATTTCCAATAGCCCTTATATCTCCATTAATTATCCAACTCTTTTCTTTGATGGCGTGTTTATAGATAATTAAGGTATCATTTATGTTAGTGGTGTTCTTTGGACTAGAACTAACACAAATATATTAGAATTTTGCATGAGCTTGGGACTAACTTTCAACAATATTATTGAATTGATGGGATGTAAGCTCACCCTATTCTTGGCAACTAAATAAAATATCAAGGATCTACCAATATATGAGAACTCCAAGTTAATGATACAATTCTTCTCGATGGTTAAATCCATCCAAATCAAGCTTCTACTTATTTTAGTCAATTATATTGGCATTACATCCCTAGAACTTTGAATTCTTTTACTACTAAAAAAGGTAACAAAGGCATTCTTTTATTTCAAGGTTTTCCTAAAGTTAAATAGTTTAGGAATAAAAGTACAAAAAGCCCTCCTAATAAATATAATGCTTAGTCTTTGGTCTTTGCTAGAGAACTCCAAGTTGGTTTCTCATCACCATGAGGTAGAGGATTTATTGTATTTATTTGAATCCTTCTCCTAGATTGGTTTCTATTATTTGTATCTCTAATTCATCAATAACTTTTTTAACAAAAAAAATGTGTTAGAATCTTAATTAGTAAAATATCATAGTTTGACACACTATAAGAAATACGTCCTACTTGTCAATGAATGAGCCAAAAGGGCCATATAATGAATGATATATAAAGCATGCCATTTGTTGAAAGTTTTTGAAATGGGGTAGCAAGTGGACTTGATCTTGGGGGAAACTCTATGGTTCAGTGTTCTTGAGTAATAGTATAGGGTTGAGTGACCTCCCAAAAAGTCTTGATGCTTTAGCTCTATGTGCCTCGCCTAGATTTAATTAGTGTTAAGTGGATCATTCATGCTCATGAGGGTTGGGTTTGTGTGAACCACTACCAATGAAATATGGTTCAATGAGTTTGAATCAAAAATTATATTTCAATCCTAATAAAACATCATAATTTAACACATTTTTAAAAAAAACATCTTACTTGTTATTAGATGAGCAAAAGGGGCTCTATGATGAATGCTTAATAAGGTATAATACTTGTTGAAGTTTTTGCAAATATGAGGCACTAATATTGGAGGAGACTCCATGGTTTAGCACTTAAGTTGGAGCATTATTGGGATGGGTGACCCCTAGGGAAATCTCAGTGATTGACCTATGTGAGCATCACCTAGATATATAATAAGTGATAAGTGGAATTTTCATGCTCATGGGAGATGGGTTTATGTGAAAAACTACTCATGAAATATGGATCAATAAGTTTAACTCAAAAACTATGCAATTGAATCTTGATAATAAATCATAATTTCAAACATTGCAAAAAATGCCAACAACTTGTCAATGGATGAGCTAAAGAGCTATAAAATGAATTATTTGCAAGACACAACATTTGCTTAAGGTTTTGCAAATGAGGAAGAAAGCTAAGCAGACTTGATCATGGTGGAAACTCCATGATTAAGGACACTTGAATTGAAGTAGTGCTAGGATGGGTGACCCTAACACTTCACTTGAGTGAGGATCATCTAGGTGTGATGAGTGCTAAGTGGAACATTCATGCTTATGAGAGATATGTTCATGTGAACCACTACTCATGAAATATGTATCAATCAATTTTACTCAAAAATTTTATAATTGAATTTGCATAGAATATCATAATTTAACACATTGCAAAATGTACCTCCTACTTGACAATGGATGAGATAAAGGGGTTCTACAATGAATAGTGTATAAGGAAAACACTTGTTGAATATTTTACAAATGGGGTAGCAATCTAAGTGGGCATGATCTTGTGAGAACTCCATTTTTTAGTGTGTTTGAGTCCAAGTACTATTGGGATTGGTGATCTTTGGGGAAGTTCTAACACTTCACCTCTTAGAGCATCACCTAGATACAATGATTGCTAAGTAGGCTATTCACATTCATGAGAGATGGGGTCGTGTGAATCACTACTTATAAAATATAAGTCAATGCATTTGACTCAAAAATTACATCATTGAATTTTGATAAAATATCATAATGTGGCACAATGCAAAAATGCTTCCTACTTGTTAATTGATGAGCTATAGAGGCTTTATAATGAATGGTCCATAAGAAACAAAACTTGCTAAAGGTTTTGCAAATAGAATAGCAAGCTACATGATTTTGATCTTGGATGAAACTACATAGTTAAACACACTTGAGTTGGAATAATATTGAGGTGACTAACCTCAAAGAAGTTCTAATGCTTCACCCCTGTGACCATCAACTAGATACACCGAGTAATAAATAGACCATTTATATACATTAAAAAATTCATGAAAACCATTGCTCATAAAATATGGATCAATAAAATTGACTAGAAAATTACATGATTGAATCCTATAAAATATCATAATTTATCACACTAAAAAAAGTAGCTCCTACTTATCCATATTATTGGAAGTGAAGAAAAAGTTTTAAGGCTATATCAATTCGCATATTCTTAAACTCAACAAAGAGGTCTCTGTTTCAGTATAAACTTTAAAGTCAACAAAGGCTATATCAATTTTACATCTCTTTTGAGTTCTATGTTCTGATGATGGATCAGAGTGTGATCCGAAACGTTGACTCAAAATTGACACAATCAAATCCAGAAATATACAAAATTGATGATTTGAATTATGGAAGTCTAATAGCATTAACCTTAAAGTTGCAAAATAAAGAAACAAAGAAAATGAGTAATTCTAAACGTAATAGTCTGAAAAGAAGTAAAATGCAATTACTTAGTTTTGAAGGTTATTACCGTCTACAGGATGAGGGTTTACAGATATGGTGTAAAGCTTTTTGTCTTGCAGATATGGATATGATCTGTCTGCAAAGGGTTTGAACTCAAACAGCCAATGAGCCGGCGGATTGCCATTTTCGTCAACAGGAAACCATATGAAAACAGTAGACCATGGATCATCGTCCGCCGCTGGGGATTTGTATAATCTGTTGACAGAGCGTTGAGGGGTTTCAGGCTTAGACGACGACTGTACTCTCCTGTGCGGTGGAACATAAGCCATCTTTCTTTCTTCTGCTCTATTATTGCTTCAACTTCGAATAAAGAAAAAATCCAACTGCAACGCTTCAGAAAAAAGAAAATTTTCAACTGCAATGCTTCAGAAAAAGAAATTTTCAACTGCAACGCTTCAGAAAAAGAAAATTTTCAACTGCAATGCTTCAGAAAAAGAAATTTTCAACTGCAACGCTTCAGAAAAAGAAAATTTTCGACAGTACCGCTTCAGAAAAAAGGTATGTGAGATCAGCATTTACAGGAATTTATGAATCGGCATGTAAATGCTTTAAAATAAAGCAAACAGTATTTATGAACTGCTTTACCTTTGCCTTTATTCTTGAGGAGCCAGTTGCACATGGAAAAACAGGGGGCGCGTGAGACCGAAGCTATCAATTATTATTATTATTATTAGTCAATAGGCTATATATGGTGTGAGCTTTCACACAAAACCTGTCTCACACCATCATACTGCTATAGTTTTGATGAAACAACCAACGGTTTGATTAAAATGCAAATTTAATGCATTAAATGCAGTGGTGGTGTCTCTAGAACTGTCTTTAAGACTTTCTAACACCATCTTCCTGGTGGTGGCATCTCCAGAACTCTCTCCAGGACTTTCTATCAGCATCTGCCTGCGATGAACATGTCACATCCATTTATTCCGGTCAAATCTACACCTGTTGCAATTGATCGACATGTCCCATCCATTTACTCCGGTAAAAAATCCAATGTACAGCTGTTAGAAATGACTCAGTTAGATGAAATATCTAACTCCACCTATGTTTGGATGTCTCCTCGGCTCGTAAAACTTGCTTCTGCCACATTTAATGCTGTTAAATGCATTCATAGAGATGAATGAATGCCACTGCCCAATGCCCCTACAAAAAGGAAGTAGCGAGTCAGTATTAAAAACAACAACTTCTACAGAGAGTATTACAGACAGTTACTACTGGAAGCATTATAAGGCGACAAAGGCAGAGAGCATAGCAGCAACAGGAACTCTTTCAACCCACGGTACTCTTTTGCACACGCTTCTGCTTGTTTACCAACAATTCCTGCACTCCTTTTGAATCTGTATATTAAGTTCCTACAATGAATTTCTAACAATTTAGAATTTGATACAAACAAAAAAAACAATCTTTATTTCTGCATACAAAACTAGGTAACTGAGATCATACACATTGTGTCATCTATTCTCAAGTCTTCTACAATCACCCTCTTTACTGGTTCAAAGAACACCTCGGGCTATCTATGCCTCGACTTTTCTCATGACTGTTACAGTCACTTTTATTTCTACCTTGGCTCTCTAAGATAAGCAGAGATCTAGGGTCAGTTGTCACCAGAGGCATATGACGCCATTTAAGAATAATTTCATTCCTGTAGCTTTCTACTGTGTAATTTCGTGATCCTCTGTTCAATCCCAACACCTCCTGAGCCTGCTCCATCTTCTCTTCGCTCGTCTCAATGCCTGTGTCCCTGAATCCACGCTTTTCACGGCCTTCACTTCTATTGAAAATACACCGTAAGCCCTAAACCAATGTTTCACCAAGTTCTTTAAAATATAATATTTCATCTTTAAAATTATTGAAGAGTGGCAGTAAATAAAGAGGTGAAAATGCAACCTAGTGGACGTGCAAACAAGTCTTCTGTCTAGCTAGAGTGGAGCAATGTCCCTTTCCAATTCTCTCAATTGATTTGTATAACGAGACTCTCCATATAGATGTACCCCTCTAGCTATAGCACATCTACCTGGAACGGCCTATCCCACGCCCTTGTTGGTGAGGCAAAGACATTGAAGCAAAACAAGAGAAAAATGAGAAAAAACATGACAAAAAT